>JADKXX010002405.1:0-51551 GCA_017310255.1 Butorides virescens | reverse complement strand
CCCTCTCTTCTTTTTTCTTTCTTCCCCTCTCTTCTTTTTTCTTTCTTTCTTTTTAAGCTGTACCCTGTAAGTGCAGGTGTATTTTCCAGTAGGGTCTGCTGGGCGGATGGCTCACACTAAAGCACTGCCCTGCATCCATTGGATTTCAGGGCTGTATCTGGTCGCAAATGCAGGACCAACCTGCTTTTTCCCCCTTGTGCACCAGCTCTGTAAAAGCTATCCAGGTTACTGGAGCGTTTTGGCGCTGGGTGAGCGTTACCTGGCCCTATGCCAAACGGGCTACTACTCAACTTTTTGTTGTTGCGGTGCCGAAGTCGTGCAAACAAGAAGATTTTTATGCCTCCAGGAAAGAAAAAAAAAAAAAAAATCACATTGAAATTCTTAGTCACCTTTTCTTGGGCGCATTTTGGAGAAATGAGATGGTATCGTAGCCATTGTGCTGAGTTACACAATTCGAAGGGGCATGTGGTAAGAATAAAATAAATCGGTTTAGCTGGCCTTATTTTGTTAGACGGTTGCTGTTCTCTGTTTTGTAGCAGATGACTAACATCATGGACCGCTTTCCGGCATAGTTATTGAAGTCAATAGGATTTACACCAGTGGGAATTTTGATGTAATTTAATTATGATTTCAATACCAGGAAACAAGCTCAAGTTTGGAAGAAAAAAAAAAAAAAGAGAAGTGCTGCTCTGTTTCTGTGTAGGCTGATGGTGGCATTTGTCAAACTGATTATCGAATTTGTGGTGTTAATAGAGTTACTCTTACTAAGATGCACGCGGAAATGTACCAAAAAATCAGGAGCTGGGTTGTCTTTGTACATAAATTAGCAAATTTGATAAGCTACAATGGTATAAAGTGTGGTACAAGAAAGCTTAATTAGGAAGTACCAGTGAGGTCAATGACTGTACAGTATAAAAATCAGTGCAGAATTTGATATGCTTTCTGTGCTGATTTTATTAGTCCAGCAATGTTTTTGTAATGTGGTAGCTGTGTGTTAACTTAGAGCTACAAATACTGGAAATCACGGTTTACAGCACACTTCCTAAATCTGCAATGTACGAAGTTATTAAAACTATGCTATATACTAAGCCCAAGAACTAAATGTTTAAACTTCACCAAGCTCTTACTGAAATACAGTGGGTAAATATGATTTTGAAGCTGCTTGCATATCCCTAATGATCTTTTATGCAAAAGTTATGATAATATGCTTCATAAGCTGCTTTCTAATGCTCTTCTGATATTGTGGTGTTTTACCAGGGACCCCTAGGAATGTAGAAAAAGACTTTTGTCTAACCTTAATGGGAAAAGGATGTCTTCATAGGTGTCAAACTACTTTAGGTAATTATCTGTCAGTAGAAAATTGATTTAGGATTCCTATTTGCATTTCTGACGTTCATTAAGTACATGCTCACCAGCCTGAAAGAAATGAGGAGGAGTTGTGGCAGCAGGGATGGATTTCCAGAGGTGCCAACAGGACTTTCACGCCCTGGGTGTGTAGCTCATATCTCATGGGTGTGGGGATGTCCAGGCTGCCCGAGACCCCGAAATGCTACCCAAAGGGATGTCGGAGCAGTTGGGCTCCTCCAGCGAGCTCGGTGGTCACCTCTGCTTGGCTGTACCCCACCGTGCGCCCCGACATGCCCTGCCGTCCTGCCGTGGGTGTGGGCTTGCAAAGTCCCATCAGGAAGCTTATTCTGCCTTGTAAGATTTTTCTTTTATAAGATTTTCTTTTTTTTTTTTGTTTGCTTGTTTTTCTCTAAGGGCTAAGATGGGCAAAGTTTTAAAACCGACCTAGGGTATAATTATTGTAGGCTTCAATTGTGGCTTTGCCACTGCTCTACATGAAAGGTGTTGCTGTGTGAAGGCTGCGGATCGTGGGGGACATGCCACGAGGGGGCTTTGCCCGCTTCCCTCCGGCTCGGGGTCAAACCTATTTTGCAGCTGGGTCTCGGTGGGCAGGATGGAGTCAGGAGGGGAGAAGCAGCCCCGCCGCTCAGCCACCGGCACGAGGAGGCAGTTTGGAGCCATAACTCCCATCCAAGTGTAATGCTGGTATCAAGCCCGGAGAAATAAAAGGATTCCCTGTGTTTTTTGGCCCCTTAGAGCAGGATGACGGAGCAGGATCTGAAACGCGATGTTTTCTGCCTTAGGCTGGCCTGAGCACTTCCAGAGGTGTGGTGGCATCGCTTCAGTACGTAGAGAAAAGCTTTTTGAAACCTGCATGCTGTCACCTGAAATCTTTGCACAAAATCAGCAAGACTAATGCTGCTATTAGTTACCAAGAAGGGCAGGAGGAATAACCTCAGCTAAAAGTAAATGGGCAAAATTAATACTGAAAAAATCTTAAACCTGCTTCTGCCCATCTTTAACAACGTTCAAAGAGCCAATTTTAGACAGGAGGAAAGTTAATTTCTCTAGGTATTCCCCTACCAAGCATAAACACAGGCAGGCTTTGTTTGTTTATCCTGAATCCCTACAAGCTATTGTAATCATTAGGAACCTTAAGGCTTGGCAAAGCACGTGCTCCCCCCCATTTTACAATACCAACCGAAACAAGTGGGTAGGCAGTAAATTGCTTGAAGTATAACCTATTAAAGAAAAGCACATTGCAAATTTTCATTGGTTTTAAGTCACCTCGTGACAGCAAACTGTCTATAAACATTTTTACTTACTTTGAGGGTGCCAGAGCCCTGGCCCAGGCTGCCCAGGGGGGCTGTGGAGTCTCCTTCTCTGGAGATATTCAAAGCCCACCTGGATGATGTCCTGTGCAACCTGCTCTGGGTGAGCCTGCTTGAGCAGGGGGCTTGGACTGGATGATCTCCCGAGGTCCCTTCCAACCCTTCCCATTCTGGGATTCTTGTTTGCCTTTATATAATGTCATCTTCGTGTAGCTCAAGCTGCCGTAAGCTCTTTCCCTGTGAGTGTGACACTTTTGGTGATGACTAGCTAGCAAGATAGATTTTTCTCCTCCTCTTTTCTGCATTTATCCAGCAGTAATTCAACAGACTTTGAGACTTACTAGGTCTCAATTGGTTGCATTTTAGTTTTGGGGTTTTGCATTAGTTACATTAATATATTGTTTGCACAAAATCAGGTTCTTTGGGTATTTGGTTTTTTCTTTTTTCCCTAGTTGCATCACTAGGCATCCATGATCCTCCAGGTTTTGGTCTTCCTTAGAGAGATGCAAGGTAAATTTTCCTTGAAACGGGGAGAGTGGAAGAGGCGGTGTTAGCCATATTTTGTGTAGTGTTTATTACCTCATTTAACTGACTATGACCAGATGTGCTTCTACAGGACTTCGTTTCCAGGTCCTGCATTTATTCTTCTTTTGAAGTTAGCTACAGCAGCTAAATTCTTCTCTCTAGTACCATTAGGTGCAAGTATGCCAGTTAGAGGGGTATTATGCAGCTTTTCATTTGCAAGAATATTTTGTTCTCAGGGAGTTGCCTTCAAAAATCGGAGGAGAAAATTAGAGTTTCCTTCCTTGGGGGAAAAAAAAAAACGCAGAAAGATCTGTATTTCCCAACTTGTGGCACATTCAAGATTGTCTATTTCCTAAATATCTCTCGAGGATGAAGGTGTTCTGTAAGGTTCTGCTCTGGATTGAACTTCTAATGCCTATTTTCTTCTGAAGGTCAGATTTTTTAATAGGCAGGAAGGCGGTCCTCCAAGGCTAAGGAGAGTTTTCTCAGATAAAAGACTTTGACTAAACATACAGCTTCCCCCTGGTGCTTAGTGTTTTACTGTTCTGATCCCAGCTCTGAATCTCTAGGGTGCCATGGACTCTGGAAAGGCAGCTGCTAAATCTGGGAGCTAGGCAAGGCAGGCAGCTGAGGAGCACGGACTCAAATGAGATGATTTGGCTACACTGACCACAGGGTGCAAGAAGCTGGCCCATCCTATTAAACAGCAGCTTACCCTCCACGTTGAAAATGAGGTGATAGCTGTCACTGGAGATGGGAGAGGTGGTAAAACATTTCTTTTCTGCTGGTAACGTAAAAAGAAGGATAATTAAAGTCATGGAATGGTTTGGGTTGTAAGGGACCTTTAGTTCCAAGCCCCCTGCCATGGGCAGGGACATCTTCCCCTAGACCAGGTTGCTCAAAGCCTTATCCAACCTGGCCTTAAACACTTCCAGGGATGGGGCATCCGCACCTTCTCTGGGCAACAAATTAATTAGTTATTAGGCCAAATTTAATTATCAGGGAATTCAAAATCCCACTGGCTGAAGGAGATGCTACATTATGTCAGTGCTCTAAGTGTCAAGTAGATAAATGTTGGTATGTGTCATGGTGGCTAGTTCCATTCTCAGTTCCATTCACTTTGTCATTTTTAATATATAAATATATAAAATGGGCTAGAAAGTGTACTGCACTGGCCACACGTGCAATTGCAGCTGGGTTGCCACCCCAGAACATTAGCAAGTTGCCCCTGGTTTTTAGTAGTGGAGGAGACTGGCAGAGCAGTAACTTCTCATGAAAACTTTCCGTTCGCGCTGAAGCGTGCCTGTTCGTCAGCCTTCCTTTCAGCAGTAAATGCCAGAGGAGAGTATCAAAAGATTTCAACAGAATGTAAATGAGTAAGTTCAAATATGGCATAGCTGGGATATTTTTCCAGTTCTGAAATTTCTCGATCATCAATATATGTAGCGGCACAGAAAATGAATATAAAGCAACATCAGAGTTGAACTTTCGTTTTTGACCAGCGCGTTGTGAGACGGGCAGTTGCCGACCCAAGAGTTTATCTGAGGGTGCTTGCCGGTGCTTCGGTAGGCTAAAGACGCAGGGCTTCAGGGGGGGCACGTTGCTGCGAGCCAAGTGCTGGAAACATGAATTGTTAATGTCCCAGCCATCTCCTGCCTGCTTCATACCTCCTGAGCTTCACGTCAGCCTTTCCCAACGGAGAGAAACAACAAGAGGGAAGGGGATCGTTCCAGTTGCGGTCAACTCAGGTGAACTCGTGAGTTGTGTGTGCTAATGGATGTGTTTTATTTGCTCCGAGGCTCAAAGTTAAATTGACCTCTGGAGGCAACCACAATTTCTTCAAGCCGCGTGATGGAGCCCTTGGGACTGACGGGCAAAAGGGCCGTGACAGAGCTGAGCTTTATAGGAAACAAGGCTGTGTGACTTGACTGTAACTTTTCAAATTAGCACATTCTTTCCTTACTGTGAGAACTTTTTTCCATGGATTCATTGTTTTGAAATGAATATCCATGACTGTTTTCTAGCAAACAGAAAGTTCAGGCTGAATGAAGTTACCCAGCTTCTCAGCCCCATCTTGACTCTCTTTTGAACATGAGCACCAAGCTGTGCGCATGCTTGCCTGGTAGCAGCCCGGACCACGATTTGGACGTACGTTACTTTTCTCTGCATGTTTCTGTGGGCTGTTGTTAACAAGTTTGGAGTTTTGCTGTGGCCTCAAGAATGTGGGTTAGCAAAGATGGTTAATACCGTGGTGGATTCCATTGCTCAATTAAGTCCTCTCCATTGCATTAAAGGGGTAACGGACTGTAAAACACAAATATCACAGCTAGAAGAAAGGAGTAGATTTTTTTCGACAGCATTTATTAACATGAAACAGACTGTAGGTTCTGGTGGTCTAGACGGGAGAACTGTAATGTTCCTTCTGGCCTTTCTCATTAATTTTGACAGATTGGAGGGGTTTGCATTTCTGCACAAAGAGGTTTTAATTAACCCTTTTAGCTTTCCTGTATCAGAGGCTCATTTTCATTCATTCAGCAGTGTTTACCAAGCACATCAGACTGTGCAACACGTGCAAAGAAAGGCATTAACGTCGCTGGAGTCTCTCCGGATTTGTTTTGGGGTAACTGAAAACAGAAGGTGAATCCAGTCATCAATTAGCATTGCTATAAATATTTCCCCTTCATTTCTTTTCACTGGTGTTATTTTAACCTGACTTACTGGAATCATAACCTGTAGCTTTCTCCCTGAAGCGTAGTGCAAATACTTAGGGCATTTTGCATACCATCTCATGATGGGGAATTACCGTGGCCCGTTTGGAGAGCGTGTGTGAATTACTGGGCTTCAAGAAGTAAGAAAGCTGTTGTGTGTGTTGGTTTGGTGATGCCTACGTGAGAAACACGTTTGAAAAAATGCACAGGTAATAGTGATCAGGAAGATGCTTTGAATATACCAACAATCTATAATTCATAAGTTTAAGAAATATCTTCCTTTGAGATAAAACGAAATGTGTCAGCAAAAGGCACGCGGCAAGGCGTGCGTCACCCGTTCATGAAGGAAAGGTAAAGATGCCCTTAAAAAAGCATTTTACTACTGTATTGAAAACTCCATGAATAAGCAGATAGAAACCGCAAGGCAAGGTAATGTATCTGAAGTTATGAGAAATTTGTATTATCCTTAATATTTGTAAGTCAGGATGGTAACATAAATCTATTTTTAATGTTAAAAGCACCACACTCAGCAGATACTCAAAACCAACCTCAAGTATTTGTTTCTGTTGCAGAAAATAATTTCCTGGCTATTTTGGATGTCTGTGTCATTAAGTCTCATTTTAATGAGTTTCTGGTAATTTGCACAGTTAGCCCATCCCATAGCTAATGATGGCTGCGGACCAGGCCACGTATTTATTCCAGTTTCAAAGCTTTCCATTCCCTGCCTGTTTCGTGATCAACTCGCATTTATTGCTTGCTACCAAATGATACAGATGAATATATTTCCATAGTGCTGTAGAAAGAGAGCAGTACTTCTTAACTTCATTATCCGTAGCTATCAAAAATCCCCTGGGATAATGATGGCATTAAGGGATATGAATATAACTGTAAGGTAAGGTATAGTGAAGATGAGGGACAGGTTTCTACCAGCTTGGCAGGTGCTTAACTTTTTCCACGCTATATTTGCAGAGGCATTTACGACTTTCATTTTGTCCATTAGGCTTGAGCACATTAACATACCTCTCCCGAGCATCAAAAGTGGTCCTATCTCAAATTCAAATGTCGGTGACTCGATCAAATTTGAGAAAGTCCGGTTTCTGAGATACAGCAAGCAAAATTCCTCTAAAAGGCTGGCGAATGGTGGTGACTTAACGAGAGTGGTGGTCCTTGTCAAAACTCTCCTTGAGTATCTAAAATGAGGTGTGGCTTGGTTTTAAAAAGCCAAACTGAAAGAAACTGCTGTTAAGTCTAATTTACCTCGTTGTGTGCTAACTTCAATCAAATACCACCCGCCCATCCGTCTAGAATTACTCACAAGACTTGTGCTGTGCTATTCTGCACAGCCTGAATATGCACAGGTGCTTACAAAACTGTAGTTTGTTCGAAGTTGATGCCAGTTTTCCCTGATCATCAGTTCTGTTCTTCACCACACTGAGGCATGTAAGTCTTCTGCCAATTTGCTATCCATTTATTCAGCTGTTAAAGAAAAATCAGACTTTTGTAGTACACAATATTAGCCAGCGTATTGCTAGATACGTCTGAACTTACTATACCACAATTTGACGTAAATATGAAATGCGTTTTTATTCAATATCATATTGAACATGGTGTTGTCCTTTAGGCTTTGAATTTCATTGAAATTTATCTGTGAAGGAGGCAAATCCAACACTGGCTATGTAACTCTTAGAATTTCATCATGCTAGGCAGCAGTAGTCCTTTTACTTCTATTCTACTGTTTTCAAGGCTCTTAGTATTATTGGTGTCTCTGTAATTCAGGATTTATGGGTTTAAATGCCAGTTAAATATCCAAGAATAAATGAAAAGCAACAGATGCACTACTTTTTCTTTACTCTTTGAGGAGTTTAATAATGTCATCCAAATGACTTTAATTCAGCTAGGCTTGCAACATAGATCATGTTATCGAGCAGTGGTTGCAAGTCACGAAATGCTGAATTCACAAGGAATTTTCAAAAATGCTAATGATCTCCCCCACTTCACAGAATCCCAGAATGGCAGGGGTTGGAAGGGAGCTCGGGAGATCATCCAGTCCAACCCTCCTGCTAAAGCAGGGTCACCCAGAGCAGATTGCACAGGACATCATGCAGGCTGAGATTTAGAATTTTAGGTGGTAGTCGTGGGGAAACAGTACAAAAAACGGAGGAAAACGCAGCACTATTTTCTACATCTCTCAGTGATGCCCAGTTTCACTGTAATTTTCTTACTAAGAGTCAATATATGACTTTCTTTGGTTTACTAGATTAATTTTTGCCTCTGTTTCTGTTCTCCTACCCTTTAATGTAATATAATCATTTCACTGCAGACCATTACATTTTTGTCCTCAAAATACTTTTTTCTTGATTGTTTGTAAAACTATAGAAATGCTTCAATTGTGAACATAGAGTGAATGGTCATCCTCTAATCTCTTCCACATGGATAGTGGGCCAGTTTGTGTATCCAGTACATAGAACTTCTTGCTTCAGCTAAAACCAGCAAGACAGATGCTGTTGCAGTTGAACCTACAAGATCACTTAGGAAAAACATACTTTTCTTAAAAAAAAAAAAAAAAATAAACACCCTATCGAAGACATGACGTATATTATGACCTTTGAGGAATGGAAAAGCAAAACGAAGGATAAATACAAAGAAATTGAGGTTAGATTCAATCTTCCAAAGAAATAATTATGTCTTTTAGTCATGTATTTAAGGGTGCTTAAACTCTGTGAAGAATTTCTGAATCTTTTATGGTTACTTTTGAACATTCATTCTGATTTTGTTTTTTTGTCCCTGAGTATGTTCCTTAGAAGGGAACTGGTGATTCTCAGCACTGCTAAAATTCTTCTCATATGTTTTTAAAAATCTGGAGGCTTGTAGTAATGACCAGTGGTGGTGAACTTGCAAAGGATCAAAGGTTTGGCGTGGTCAGGATAATAATTGAAAAACCCAAGTGCTATAACGCAAGGAATGGCTGAGTAGCTTGAGTTAGTACAGCAGATGGTGACCTGAGCAAGGAAGTCTCTTTGGTTTCACTTGTGCTGGAAATACCATGAGAACCGTCCTCTTGTGGTATTTCTGCTTCCTGCCACACTAAAATTAAGATATGCAGAAATGCCAGTATATTCTTTCTTCTTTTTTTTTTTTTTTCCCCTCTTTAAAGTGTACTAAGATTATCAAAACTCAAAGTTACTTTTGACTTGATTGAAGGGAGGCTTTGGTTTGGTCATTCTTTGTCTGGAGTAGTCCAAACAGCCTTCCTAACAGCTGTGTTTGTGCTCGAATTGTCAACTGCTCTTGATATTTCTGACTCGGTAATCAGGGCTTGCTGACGACTAGCCACGATAAAACCACATTCTTCTAATGTCCTTTGGGAGCAGGTGGCTGTGAAGTGTCCCCAGGTCAGTCACAGAGTGTCCTATAGGAGGGCTGCAGGACCACATGTACCATCAGGCATTAACCTCTGTCCTCTCCTCCCAGGCAGACTGGAAGTGTACTACAGTAAAGCTGGAAAAAAAGACAAGTATGTGAGTCACCCCTCTGAGGAACCAATTAGCCACAGAAAGTTAAATAAGGTCACTCTGCTCATGGGTTGTGTGTATATATGTCTACAGTCTCTCTTTGCTCTTCCCTTAAGGTGTCATCTTTGAACGCGTTGAAGTCAATGAGGGATTGGCTGCGGTGCAAAGCCATTGGTGTGGCAGGAGAGAGCTGTAATATAGCACTTGGATGTCAATATAGGATTTGGACTATTAAAAGTTCTTGTTATTGACTGTAGAGGCCAGAGAGTATAACTTCACAGGTTGATGTAGGTTCTACATAAAAGGAAAGGTGTAGCAGATCTTTAGGAACCCATAAAAATAAAATCTCTGAATTTATGCTCAAATAAAACACTTCATATTCTTTATTAAGGAAGATGACTATAAGAATCCCACATAAGCACACCATTCCAGCTATTCCAGCTATTTCTGTGAATGCCTGTTTTCTTTTGCTTTATTTATTTTCTGTGTGCAAGGTCCTATATATATTTACAGAAATGGTGAAATTATAAGCCTGAAAGGTACCTTTTAATTAGTCTTTAATGCTTGATTTTCTAAATTCTTCTATGTTAAATCCAAAGTCCAATGGCTGAGTAAAAAAAATTCAAAAGATATGTGTGGGAAACTAAAATTGTCTTTGGCTGACATGAAAAATGTTATGAACTGAGTTTCAGCCACCTTCCACATTCCCAGGCCAAAAAGATGCGTTATTCAGCTATTCAGAACACTTCTGGAGGTCAAAGTTTGTAGTTATGTGTAAATTTGAATCTTCCCAGTTTGTTAAAGATCCAATATAGTTGTCTTTGTTCAGCTTCAAGAAGGATCTTACTGCAAAACCTCATTGCTAGAAGCAGCAATTTTTTAAGGAGAGATAATGTAGACCAGTTGAATGTTGTTGGGCAGAAAAACAAAGTTTAGGGGCATGTGGGACTTTATTTTTTTCTTTTTTTGTCTGAGTATGTGAGTTGGTCTAATATGCACTGCAGGAGTCTACTGTTAGCAGGAAGGGCTTTCTTGATAACTGTAGTAGAGGTGGTAGAGTAATGACTGACCAAAAAGATAACTGGGGTAACGTTTGCATGAAGATACAGCTGCCTAAACAAAGTTTCTGATACATGGGAGAAAAGTGGATAAAGGAGGGCTGCTGTGTCCAGAAAATTGAAGTTATCGGCTGTTTTGGTCAATTTTGATGAGGTCAGCAGGGAAAGCAGCATAACCGTATGTTTTAAAGATGCAGATTTGGAAATAAAAGGGAAACAGAAGGATCTGCTTCTCCAAAGGTAGGTTCCCCAGACCTGCAGCCCTGCAGTGTTAACATTTTCTGTTGTTTCCAAGACCCTCGACGAGCCTGAAAGGCCTCCGGGGTGGGGGCCAAGGAATGGCAGTGAAGTCCAAAGGCTTACCTTCACGAGCGCTCATGCCACCGATGTGCGTTTTGGTGTTCCTCTCCCAAGCTGTCAGTACTCATGGAACTGTTATTTCCTCCAGGGGGAGGAGAAGGGGCCTTTCCAGCCAGTTCTCAGCTGCCTGACCCCACAAGATCTTCTGAGCACCCAGAACTTGCCGTGCTGGCAGAGGAGACCCCGCCACCATAGCCTTGATGGTCAGCTGGATCTGCTGAGGGCAGCCACAATGAGAAGGTCCATCTGTGGCCACATAAAAAGGCCTTGCTGGCTGCCAGTGACCTGTGGCCACAGGGAGGGAACCCCCCCCGACGCGGCAGGAGCAGATGTGAAGCCGCCGCAGCAGACTGCAGTCTGCAAATGAGGAATAAAGTGAGGAGGGCATTTCCCTGAAACTTGTAGGAGGAAGCGAAAATATTTGGAGTTTCTAGCCCCACAGTTCCCTGCTAGGAGCCTGTTGATGCCGTGGGGGAAAAGCTTTTAGGCATTTCTAGAAACTGGCCCTGTTCTTCTAAATGTGAAACTAGAAAGTAACGCTTTGGCCTTGTGTGTTTTATTTGCTAAAATCTCTTTAGGCTCGTATAGGGTTTCTTCGCAGAAAGGTGCCTCTATAAAACCCTCGTAACAGTGCAAAACATCAGTCGGCGTTCAGTCCTGTATCTTTAATTCTCTCCTGCTTCCAGAAGAAACCCTGTGGGTTCTTAAATGACTACAGCAATGCTTTTTCTATCACTTCTCCGGGTAAAGAGCTTTTCTTCTGCTGTTCGGGCAGCCTTCAGTGATGGAGTGGATTTATCCTTTTCTCCTGATGATTGAATGTGTCTTAAATGTCACACCTGTAAGTTTAATTAGGTGATTTATTTAATTTAGAGGTGCGACATTCCCATCCTTGAACTGCTAATGCTTACTTTTTCAGTCTTTATCCTTCGGGTTTTTTTTTTTTTTTTTCTGGCATGGACAGAAATATTCTTACCAATTCAATCCATTTCTTATTACATGGCAGTAGACCTCATTTAATTAAATGCAAAGTTATAAACTAAATGGTTCCCAAATGTATAATGTTTTGAGTATTTAAAAAAAAAAAAAAAACAACCCCAACCCCAAACCAAAAAGAAAAACCTCACTAGCAAGTGTCTGCCAAGTGTTTGTATTGGTTTGGCAGGTATTTGGAATAGGTTTTGTAACTAGAGGTAGTGCTAGATACAGAAGAATTAATGTCTTTATGAGAAAATCATCCCTTCTATCTGGGGAAATGACATAGGACTACATGTGTGCGCCTGTCCCAGCAGCCATGGGTAGGCAGGGGAAGGATGGGGGGAGTTTTTTCTGGTCCCCGCGGTGGCCCGGCTGACTCCGCGCTGGAGGGACGGAGGGAGCCGCTCTGCCCTCCCTGCCCGACGGCAGCACAAGAAGGGATTGCACCTCTTAACGTGTGCCGTAGCAAACTGGTCTTTCTGGTACGCATAGCGGTCGCTGAGGTGCGTACCCCCATGGTGCTCCCCAGGTCAGCGCGTTTTCACGGTGGGATTAGAGGTTGGGCCATGTGGGCGCTCAAGGACGGGCGGTGCACTACTGCCTGGGCTGTAACTTCTGCTGCAAACCTCCCTGAGATGTTGTTCCAGCGCAGACTGGAAAACTGATGCTCTCCAGCTGTGGGAGGAGTTGTGGTTCATCTCAGCTTCTCCAGGGGACCGGCAACAGCTCCGCCACGTCCCTCTCCCTGTGCCTGCTCTGCGCAGGCGGGGTGGCATGGCAGCCTGGCCATGGGCACGTATACGTGCTCACAGGTGTCCTATGCATTTAGAGCAGCTTATGGCCCTTAGTGCCAGTCCGACCGTGCGTTGGTCCCCCTGGGTTGCCATTTCTGGGCAGACCTGGGAGAGGTCCTAGCATGTTAGTTGGTCCTGTTGAAATGGAGTTCTAAGTAACTTATTTGAACACTCAATCTCTTTTTTTTTTTTTTTTAAACTGGATGAATATTGACTGAGCTACACATGTTACTCATTTACCAGTACTGACAAAATAACCCATATTTCATTACGGTTTTGGTGGTGAAGGAGGGGAAAAAACATGACTGCTTGTGGCATTTCTTATCATTTTTATTCCTTGTACCACTTTGGTGTTTCTCTCTCATTTATTGTGAAGTTGGATTATTTCGGGTTTCCATGTATATGATTATGTATGTTTTGATGCGTGTTTTAAAATCAGCGTGCTGTTGCTTTCTTGAATTAGCCAAGGTTTGAGTAGCGCATTCCTTAACCCAGTCTTAATTCCCTCTGTTGCATGTGAGACCGTGCCTCTTTGTAGAGAGCAGTAAATGACGTAGCACTTAAACAATTACTTAAAAATATTGATTTCAGGAAGAGCTTTGCCGTTAGAAAAACATTTTTTATTCTGTTCTGGCTTTTCAAAGAAGGGAGTCAGCCCCCAAAGCCCTGCTTGTCCTTGCTGCAGCCCATCCTCAGCGAGCCAGTGTTTCGGGACTGGGAGCGGAGGTACTGGTGGCCTGGCCTGGCTGGTGGCCTTCTGCTGGGTCAGCAGAAGTGGGCGCCTTTGCCAGAGGAATGCCACCAGCCGTGGCTGCGTGCGTGTAATGCGTCCTAGCCAAAAATAATCAGTAATAGAAACGTAGCCTGAATTGTTCGCTATGCTCGCCCTTTCTCGAGATTTGAATATCCGACCCTTCCTTTCCCTGTGCCCCGGGGTGCGCAATGTCTGGAGAAGAGGAGGCTGAGGGGAGACCGTATTGCCCTCTACAACTGCCTGAGGAGGCTATAGCGAGGTGGGGGTCGGCCTCTTCTCCCTGGTAACAGATGATAGGATGAGGGGCAATGGTTTGAAGTTGCACCAGGGCAGGTTTAGGTTGGACATTAGGAAAAACTTCTTCACCGAGAGGGTTGTCAGGCTCTGGAATGGGCTGCCAAGGGAGGTGGTTGAGTCCCCATCCCTGGGGGTATTTAAAAGAAGGGTAGATGAGGTGCTTAGGGACATGGTTTAGTGGTGGGATGGCAGGGTTAGGTTAAAGGTTGGACTCGATGATCTTAAAGGTCTTCTCCAACCAAAGTGATTCTATGATTCTATGACGCCGTGACAAATCTTTGCCTGGAGTGACCTGGCAGGGTACGGTGAATGGCTTGGCTGGAGTGGAGGGGGTCGGTCTGGGGCGCCCAGAGAGCATCTCAGCTTCTGACTTCGGACTGGGGAGCCGCTGGGCCAGCGCCCGGGTCCAGTCCCTAATTTCATTACTGGCCGTGTCAGGATACCGCTTGTGTCCCCTTCCGCCAGGTAGGGTGTGCATGCAGGGAGTAAGGGCTGCAAATTACAGTTCCCAAAGTGAATTTCTGTGCGCTGCTCGGGTGTTTAGCCCTCTGTTTCCGCGAGCATCCAGAGGGATGCAGTTTATCAGCCACACGTGTTTACTCCCGGGCTCACAGTGCGGTTTCCCACGTTGCTGGTTTTAATGAATATTCTGCCTAGGTACTGACAAACCCCTAGCACGACCAGATAAATCATACTGCGCGTCTGCTGAAAGTGGTGTTTGCAGCTCTCTTACTACTTTTCGGTGGCTGCATCATCTGGGCTTTGCCGAAAAGTTGGCTGGAACCGCAGTGGGTACCGCGTTTCCAGACAATGCCTTATTGTCTGCAGCGGCAAGCATGGGGCTGGAGGCGGAGACCTCGCATACCTACTTAGAATCGAGATTAAGTTACCAACCTTTTTGGCATTTTTATGGAAAATGTTCTTTATTATGGTCTTCTCATAGCTAAAGCATGAGTCACTTGCAAGCCGTAATAGATTTTGGCTATGCTGCATGATGAAGTGTTCTGGATGCAGTGAAACATTTAATCAATAGTCCAGGCAGTGCAACTCCCAGTGGTCACCTTAACAAAAAAAAAAAAAAAAAGAGGGGGGGGAAAAAGAAGCAACAAATTATGGCAGCTTTTCTTTGCAGCAATAAGATGAGTATTTGTTAAGAGACAACGTAAGAAAGTGGCATCTTTAAAACTTTAAATAACAGTGAAAGCCGATTTACGCCTGATTTAAACCAGATATAAGGAAGCAATTTTTCACGATGAGGGTGGTGAAACACTGGCAGGGGTTGCCCAGAGAGGTGGTGGAGGCCCCATCCCTGGGAACATTTAAGGCCAGGCTGGGCAGGGTGCTGAGCAATCTGATCCAGTTGAAGATGTCCCTGCTCATAGCAGAGGAGTTGGACTAGATGACCTCTAAAGGTCCCTTCCAACCCAAACTATTCTACGATTCTATGATTTTTCTGATAGTATCAGTTAAATCACTGAGTTTTTGAAAGCACTCTGATCTCCCAGCATTATTTTAGAAAATACCGATGCTTTATAAAAGCAAGTTGGTTGCAAAACATCGAATCCCCTTACTAAACTGTGCTTTATAATATGATTTTAACTGCAGGAAAGTTAACGTGGTGTTAAAATGCTGGAATTAGAGCCTGTAGATTGAAATTACCTGGGAAATTCCAGCATTCGATAGAAATCTTATTAACCATGTTCCCATGCATGTTTGTTTACTGGAAAAAATGAAACATATTGACAAAATGCATTGAGCCCCAAGTTTGCAAGCAATTTCAAGGCTGATAATAGTAGTAATCCCTGGTTTTGTGAGGGGAAAAGGGAAAATTGCTATGATCCCTATTCTAGATGGGCTCAGACTGTTGTCTTTTGCTAGGTCGGTATTTGGTCTGCACTGGGGGGACTGGAGTGGGCAGTGGTGTAGCCCAGGACAGCTTGCATGTCCTCTCTTTCATTAGGCTACTCTTGAGCTCAGACCTCAAAATTAAGTCTTGTGCCCTGGTCTCCTTCAGAGGAGAGATCCTAAGCGTCTAAGATCTAAGTGTGCAGCTGACACATCCATTTCTTGCCTAGGCACTTGTGACTGTCACCCAAAATCAGGGACTTTGCCTGAAATGCACTAGAAAGAGTTTAGATTATATTCAAGATATTGTTGTTGGTTGTTTTTTCCAAAGGTATTACCCCAAAACTCAAAGATCAAGTAATTGCTGCTGCCCCTGGACACTCAAACTTGTCTTTTTTTTTTTTTTTTTTTTTTTTTTCTTCCAAACAGAGCCTTTTTAGAGTTGGAGGGTTTTTTTTTCACATTTTCTCCCTAGCTGCAATCTTCCCACTGTTAATAGTGGGATTCTTAACAACTTTGTATTTCTATTTAACAGGTTTGCTGGCCTGCAGCACAATAGACTAATGTGATTTTTATTGTACTAGCATGCACTGGGATTGTTTGCCTCCTGGAAAATGGGATATTCAGATGCCTCATTCAGCCTTTGCCTAAGCACAAGCTATTGCCTTGTCCCAAGACATTTTCTTTATAAATGGGCTTTCCATCTTGTTGTGGAAATTGTAAATATGCATGGTCTGTAGTTCAGGTTTTCCACCTTCCTGAGCTCTGCTATTATTGGTTATTCGAGTAGTTTTAAAATAGAAGTGTTTATTTTTTGCCGCCACACTTGCTGTTGCCCAGGATTTTAGTTAGAACAAAGTGGGAAACTGTTTCAGGGTAGCCTATGGGGGTTTAGCATTATTAGAAACATTATTTTAGAGATTTTAGAATCATAGAATCATTTAGGTTGGAAAAGACCTTTAAGATCACCCAGCCCAACTGTTACCCTTACCTTGCCATCCCACCACTAAACCCTGTCCCTAAGCACCTCCTCTGACCAGCTTTTAAACACCTCCAGGGGTGGGGACTCCACCACTTCCCTGGGCAGCCCATTGCAGTGCTTGACAACCCCTTCCATGAAGAAATTCTTCCTAATGTCCAACCTATAGAATAATTTTCTAGGAATCTCAAGATATACTTGGTTTTTTTTAAAGGATTTTTCTTCTTTTCTTTCTGGAAATGCATTTTTGCTTGCTTGTACTCTGATACTTAATCTTTCTGTTCCCTTGCCTTCCCAGTTCCGAGGAAGCATGCACCCACTGGTCCTGCATCGCTTAGTATAACCATAACTTCACTGATGTGAAGATTACTCACATCAGTAAAAAAGGCATCCACACATATGTGTGTGTTTTTCAAGATCCGTGAAGCGTTGTTTGCTGGATGAACAAACAGGTCAAAGTGATGGAGGCAGGAGAAAAATGACTGGTGTTGGCCAGGTTCTTCAGTGACTTGCAGGGATGTGATAAATTAATAGTTGAATTTTTCTCTTTCATCACCATGAACGATGTCATTTAGAATAATTACCAAGGCATGGGGAGTAGAATCCTTTCCCTTTTGTTCTGTTAAAATCGGTAACGCGCTGCCATAGCCTCCATCAAAGAAGAATAAGCTCCTTAATTTTTTTAAGATGAAGGATCATTTAATGGCTTCAGCATGAACAAAAGTCTTCAGGGCGTTGCGTGCCAGTGCCGCCTGTAGATTATTAGATGGTATCTCTTGAGAGAGGCAGCGAACATCACGGCAGCAAGCAAAGGGAAGAAGAATGACTCAACAACGTACAAATCGAAAGAAAAGCTGTTGCCTTTCCACTCTGTTTGATCTTTAATCAAATAGCTGTAGCGTTTGAAGAAGTATTGAACGCGTGAGACATCTGGGAGTTCCTTTCTTCTTGGATCGTGTTCTATCTATAGATCTCTGATCGAGCATGTAACGTGGGTAGGGTGGCTGCAAGCAAGAATTGCTGCACGCGGTTTGGGACTCCTGGTGAAGCTTCCTGCTGCCACATGAGCCCGTTCAAGCTTCCCGTGGCATCTTTTTTTCCCCTCCTTTCCATTCAATAAATGCAAGAACCTTAGAAAAGTATTCTATAAACCCTCCTCACCTTGAAATAAAAGAAAAATAAATGTTAATAAGCGTAATAAAACAGAGGGATAGGTTTGGGCCAAATGAGCCCATTGGTTTTTAGAAGGTGTTATGATCGGATAGAATTTGGCACGTTGCCTTCCAGTGCGATGTTTTATTTTACATACCTTTGTAGCTCATAAACCCAGTCAGTTTGGTCACTAAAATAATTTCTTGTTCCAGAATAAAACTTTCATGTTAAGCTTTTTATGTTGAGCATGGAATTTGTCTAGCCTGTTCAGTAATAATTGTCTGGGGTACAAGTATTTTTGAAGTGGTTGGTTCCTTTGCTCGAAGAAACGAAACTTTGTCTTTTAGCAACTGTTTCTTAATTCAACAAATTACTTTGAATAAGAATAGACTATTCAAATGCAAGCTCATATTCATTTTGGTTAACCAAAAAAAAAAAAATCTGTTGTTTTTTTTTTATGGTTTCCATCGTAATTGCATTTCTCCCTGCCCCCCTGAATAAATTGTTTTCAGAACCGTGTACGAAGTATGAAGCTTTTGAAGACTTAACACTGCAGCATCACTCTTTGTACAGAGTCTCTTTCACATAGACTCTTCATAAATGCCATCAGTTAATTCAAAGAGGCTATTTTCTATTTTCTTCAAAATAAAAACAACGTTTTGAAACAACAGTGAGTTTCCCAGTGAGCTCCTCTGTTCAGGTTCATGCCCTAAATGCTTAACTAGGTGCTGTGTGCTTTATGAAGTGAGGTCCTGGTATGATTCCTTACGTCTGTTAAGACCTGAGGTCTGCCTGAGTGGAGAAAAGAGCTCTGATTTTTCTTACATCTGTGTTTAAAGTAAATTGAGGCAAAACTGTTTGAGGTGAGTGTTGCCCTGCCTCAATCTGTTCTGAATTTGTTTATGGCGAGAAAAAACACAAGAGACTAATTTGAGCAGCAAATAAGTATCTTAACAAGGTCAAGGTAATTAATACTTCCTCTGCTTTGAAAATGTCCGCGGCAGCCGGCTGCAGCAATCAAATTGCCGCAGATGAGGACGGGTTGACCGCCTGTAAGGGTGGCAGGGGCATGGCGTTATCGTGAGAATGTCACTAAGCCTGCAGAATGAGAAATTTGATTCAGGCGTGGGGAAATCTCTGGTATTGTTTGACTCGCTACTTTTGCTAATCTCTGGTTTGCACTGTGTCTGGATTTTTGCATGTTAGCTTAATAGAGGTTGAATTGAACGGAAAACCAATGCCCAAACAAACGAAAAAACCCACCCAAAGATAGTTTGCATAGAAATTGATATGTAAAATTATTGTGTTTATTTTACAAGGCTTGGTAAGTAAGCAGCGTGTGTGTTTCTGCAGGATAAATTGAGGGAAAGCTTTAATTTTCAGTCTCTTTTCTAGACGCGTTAAATGTGTGAGGGAAAAGCATTATACCAGAATTTGTCCAAAAGTAGGGTAATTTTGTGGAGATTTACACACACTCACACGGATAGAACAAAGCGCTCTGTTTTTTTCATTTCTCCTTGAACAGATAAAGCAAGGTGATGTTTTGAATCTATTCTTGAGTTTTCCATCACAGTCTCAACCGATTTAGAAGTGTCTGTGACTATTTATGTTCCCATGGCTTCTGCAGAAATTCAAGGCTGGTTTTGATCGGAGACTGGCCACGGTGCAGGACTTTGCGCGGTCCAGGGAATGCTCTCAGGTGACTGGTTTGTGTCTCTGGGTTGCATCCTGGAGTCACGTTGGCTGATAGGTTTGTGGTCAGGCAAGAATATGCCCCATGTTGGATAGATTTGGAGCAGGGGTTGGTGGTTATCACTTTCCATGTAGCCTGGGCGTGTTGCTTTGTACAGACGTTGTCATCTAGCGGTTCCTCCCTATCCCAGGGACCAAGGTTTGGACAAATCCCTCAAGCTCCTTTTTTTTTTTTTTTTTTTCCTGTGACTTATTTCAGGTTTTGAGGCCTTTGTTTTCCTAGATATTTATTCTTGCGCTTGCTGTTGTCGCTGGCGGGTGCTTTGCTGTCGGTGCAAGCTGAGAGCACGCCATGCCTTCTGTAGACCCTTCTGAACGCGATGCCCGTGGTACAGACAGCAGGTCATACTGCCATGACCACCTTGTCTTGCCTTCATTAAGTCTGAAGCAGAATTGCACATAACTATTAATGGGTAGCATATGATATTAATCAAACAATGTATTTCAAGAATCCCAGTGACACACATTGATATCTTTACGCAAACGTAATGTGGGATTAGAAGGATAGAGGCAGTTGGGAGAGATTTAGTTTAGATTTTTGATTAAAGCTTTGTAGATTTTTTTTTTTTTTTCCTTTTTCCTCCCCAGTAAAGATGTGATCAGACATGCTGAAATCTTCCAGTGCCCTGCGGCAATGAAAGACTTGGTGGTTATGGTTGTCCCATGAGCTTCTGCTTGGGGTCAGAACTTCTGAAATAATTTCTAAGTGAAAATAATTTCTCACCTCCTGAGTAGAAGACCGGAGATTCAGTTTACACCCGGACTCATTCAGGATGTATACTTTCTTAAATGAGGCCTTTGGCATAAAATTTAACGGACTCTTTTCTTCTGGGGAAATTGTGAAGATTTTTCTCAAGTATTTCTGAGAGATGTATTACTTGAGTGAAATTTCTGCAAATGGGAACACCCCAGGACCTTGTTCCTTAGGTTTGCAGTACTGTGCATAAGCTGAAGTAGTGAGTTATAGCAGAAATAAAAAGACAGCTTTACAGAGGGATGCTAATTAAACTTAGCCAACAGCAAATTATGAAGCAATATGTGTTATCTAAACCCTGTGGATAAATAGTAAATCATGGTGTAAATGCTCTTTTAAAATATTGTGGTCTCTTTCTAAAATTTCTCTGCCTTATTTGAGAACTTCTTATTTTTCCACGCTCTAAAGCACATCTAAAGTATAAAATACAGTGTCTTCGTTAACTTGTGAGCTGATTTCTCAGGTTAAAATTGCTTCCTCTATTTATTCCTCTTCTTCTTTTCAGTTCTCCGGAATCTGACTTCATAATTAATTTATTTTGTCCCACAACCCTTAGCCATCTGTGTTCTTGCGTTCTGACTCCTTTACATTATGCAAGCTGTAGGCAATGCACAGCTCCTAACCCAAAACCCCAGAAGCTGTCATATATTTTTCATGTGATTTTTACAAAGGGCAAGCCCTCATCATGAAAATGAGTTCTGGTGGTAAAACGTCTCTGGCAGCTGAAACATGAGCTGGGCTTGACATACATGGCGTGAATAAATACATTGCAGCGCTGCACAGCTGCTTTACCTTGAAACCATACCTGGGGAAAGGCTATACGTTGAGCAGAAGAGTGTATGTAGTTTGCTGTGCCATGGCAAGGGTAGCTGGCTAAATCCTTCTAAGTCTGCCATTTCAATACCTAAAGGGGGCCTATAGGAAATAGGGGGAAAATCTTTTTAGTAGGGCCAGCTGTGTTAGGACAAGGGGTAATGGTTTTAAACTAAATCAGGGTAGGTTTAGGCTAGATATAAGGAAAAAATTCTTTACAATGAGGGTGGTAAAACACTGGAACAGGTTGCCCAGAGAGGTAGTGGAGGCCCCATCCCTGGAAACATTCAAGGCCAGGTTGGATGGGGCTGTGAGCAGCCTGATCTGGTTAGCAGTGTCCCTGCTGACTGCAGGGGGGTTGGACTCGATGACCTCTAGTGGTCCCTTCCAACCCAAAACATTCTATGATTCTATGATTTCTACTGTGCCTCTCCCATTTCTGTGATTAATTGTCGCCTGGATGCAGCAGTGTCCTGGTTTTGGCTGGGATAGAGTTAATTTTCTTCCTAGTAGCTGACATAGTGCTGTGTTTTGGATTCAGTACTAGAAGAATGTTGATAACACACTGATGTTTTCAGTTGTTGCCAAGTAGTGCTGAGACTACTCAAGGACTTTTTGAGCTTCTCCTGCTCGGCCAGGTGCAGAACAAGCTGGGAGGGGGCACAGCCAGGACAGCTGACCCAAACTGACCAAAGAGCTATTCCAGACCATAGAACGTCATGCTCGGGGGGGGTCGGTCGGTCACGGGGAGAGTGATCGCAGCTCAGGGAGTGATCGCTGCTCGGGACGGGCTGGGCATCGGTCAGCGGGTGGTGAGCAATTGCGTTGTGCATCATTCGTTTTGTATATTCTGTTACCATTCTCATTATTACTATTATTATTCTTTTCTCTTATTAAACTGTCTTTATCTCAGCCCTCGGCTTTAACCTTTTTTTTTTTTCCTCCTTCCCACTTCTCTCCCCCATCCCACTGAGGGCGGGGGCAGTGAGCAAGCGGCTGCGTGGTGCTGAGTGTGAGCAGGGGCTGGTGTGTTCTCTGAAAGTCTGTGTCCGGTCAGGTAGTTGTTGGATCTTTGCTTGCGATGCTCCGGTCAGCGCTTTGTGTGCTTCTGTTGTCAGGGATTTAAATTTGATGATAAAACCTCCTGGGTTAATCTGTTTCAGGCCAGGAAGCCCATTTGTGAATGGTCAAAGGAATTAAATGTGGTGTAAATAAATAATGGCCTTCTATGAAAGGCCATGTAAGGCCTATAGGGCCAGTGTTTTGGTCCTGCCCTTCCAGCAGATATATCCATAATATTTCTTCTGTTTCTAAAGATGCTTCAGTTCTCTTTAATGCTGTGGAAAAGTTCTGGGAAGCTGATGGTAACAGTAACCTACTGTGGGGCAAAATACCAAACACAAACTGAAGAAAATAAAATAATTAAAAGAAAAAAAAGCTCACTTACTTGAGATGACTGAGGATGGCTTAGATCCCCAGGTGGAAGGTGGTCTCCCTGTAGGGTGTATATCCTGACCAATGTAGCCATCATCATGTTCACAACGGTCTGTATCTCTCCACCCTCTGAAGAAATCCTGTTGGAGGGAAAATACTTCTCAGGGAAACAGCTGAGCTCCTTACAGCCTTCTCTGCATTAGAAACATCCTCCAAGGCAGGATTGATGACTGTGTGAGGATCAAATACACTCTCAGAATACTTACGGGTCTACAGCAATTTATATTTTCGGGGTCTTTGATGAAGAACAGTAACATGACACACCAGTTCTGTTCCATCACTAAGTCTAGCACTGGTGGCTTTCCGAAACAGTTGCCTTTGGGAGGACAGGGAGGTGGAGCATCCTTCAGGACGTGGTCTCGGGAAGCCCACAGGGGACCGATAACCCTAGGGTGCAGCCACCGAGAGCTTGAGGAAAGGTGCAGCAAGCGAGGGCGGGTGGCTCAGTCGTTCTGCGGGGACAGCCGAGCCTTTGTCGCTCAAGTGCTTGTCGTTGGGATTGTCCTGGTGGTCAGGTCAGAATGGCTTGGCAACTGGTGGTCTGTATAAAAACAGAATGAAAGAAGGAAATATTATGGCAGGTGACTAGAAACAGTAGAAATCGTAGACTTCAGATCACCAGAGATATCTGCGTTGCTTATATCCAGCCTAACCCACGTGTTTTCAGATAAGTGCAGGGAGATTCCTTGTGGATGATGGCATGGCAGGTGCAAAATAATATTTTGTCTGTCGACCTAGGTATCTTCTTTAAGTCATCCATCCCTTTGCCTCCCTTCCTGTGCCACAGCCCCCTCTACCTTCCTCTATTCCCTGGTAAGCAATAAAGACCAACTACTTCAGCTACTCAGTTTTCTCGTTAGCAGGTCTTCAGAGTCTGGTGGCCATTTAATATTTTGGGTCCAAAACAAGCCTTTTTTTTTTTTTTTTTTCCCCCCTGATAAATGTAAACCAGCTGTTTCCTCTCTTTCTTTCTTTTTTGGAATATTACATGCCATAGCCGCAACAAGGGAAAGCAGAGCTCTGCAGCTTTTTGAATTAGCATCAGCAGGGCAGCAATCTTGCTTATGAAAAACTAGGAATAACGAACACCCAACAACCTTTCAGAAACCATCATCACTACTTGGAAAAGCATGCAAATGCCGCATGTGGAAACAACATTTGTTTGGGTGTGCATGGGCAAGGGGAGTAGATGCTAGCGAGTGCTTCTAAAGTAACATTTATGTTTGCAATTAGAGGAGAGCTTTGAGAGAGAGAAAAACAGGTTATTTTTTTAAAAAAAATAACGTGCAAGGGTGTTTTTTCCTCCCTCAGAACGGAGAGTTGCCAATATATAAACATTTCAGAGAGAATTTTACACCACCTCATCTTTATGTCAGGCAGCATTTAATGGTTGAATGATCTCCTGCCCCGGGACTTGGCAGCTATCCTCCAGGGGCCGACTTTGAGGATTGCAATGACAGTCTATCAGTGGATCTTTTCCAATATAAACTAGACTAGGACCATTTAAAATCAGTTGCTATCAACAAGTCAAATTAACTTTATTTATGTTAGAGGCCTTCCTCTGAGTATTTTATAACAATGTGGAATTTTAATATCTGGAGGGGCTTTTCCTGTTGTTGGTGTGATTTGGGAACGTTATAATTCATGTGATTAAGAACAATTTACCTGATTGCCTTCAGAATTATGTGATTTGTAACATTCAGGTCCAATCAGCCTCTCCCTCGCAGTGCTCACACGACTTTTTCCCATTCCTGCTTTTTACAGGTGGAAATAACGTTGCAGGATATCAATGACAACCCACCAGTATTCCCCACGGATATGCTTGATCTGACCGTAGAAGAGAATATAGGAGATGGATCTAAAATACTGCAGCTGACAGCCATGGATGCTGATGAGGTAGGAGCATGGGCTTATATTTAAATATGTGTATTAAAAAATGCTATGCTGGAAATACATGTTTTTACCTGTTCCCTTATTCACTTTGTGAGAGCTTGGCTTTGGGAGTCATTGTGGTCATGCTTTAAATTGCATTTGGCCCGTTCGCAAAACTCTATGCAGTATCCCAGTCACGCACAGGCAAACAGAGGCGAGCAAGTGAGCCAAATGCTATATAGTTTGAAGGCTGCTTACTGGTTTGCATATAACGAGTTAATGTTTTCCTAACATCTCTTAATGGGTGGGTCCACTAACGGCAAAGACGCCCCTCACTTTGGTTTTAGATGGTCTTGTTGTTACCAGTTTCATCGTACACCGTGCCCGATGACGTGGTGAAGGTGCTGGACTGCCCAGCTTGTGCTAAAGATTTATTGACGTTCAGTTTAAGACCACCGCTTGAGATCTAAACTAACTTTGAAGCGGAGATGTTGTAGCTGAGCCCAGTTTCAAGGCGTGCAATAAAATTCATGTGAGATGAGCCTTGGAGAACAAGAAAACTTTTAGTAATGCCTGCTTGCCCTTTGACTAGAACTGCTTGATATCGATATTACCTTTTCCTAAAGAAGGCTTTATTTCACCAAAAAGAGGGGAAAAGAAATAATGTTAAATATGTGCTCTGTACATGAACTGATTTGCAAAATCGTTTTGCCCACGTAGATTCATTACTATGAGGATGCTGCAACTAAGGATTTACTAAGAAACTAGCAAAAGCCTCTGAGCAACTGATGTTAAACAGTTGGCTTAGTGAGGGATGTTGCAGTCTTGTATGCGTCAGGAAAACATATCCACATATAAATTGATGCATTCATTTCTTTTGGAAAGTAGATTACGAGAATGTTAATCATATTGTTTCGTTCACTTGAGCTGATTCTTTCCTTTCGAGAAAGGCCTAGAAAGCCAATGCGAACACGCAAAGAAGTTTGTGTTGACATTAAAATATAGGGTTACACTTGACAACAACGAGCAATTCTTGCGTTCAGATAATAAGGTAATTCATCCCCCTCAAGAGAATTTTATTTCTGGCCTTTTTTGTGTTAGCTTGGTTAGTTGTCCTGTGATTGCTAATTGATGTACTTAATCTTAGTACTACATGGGGAACGACTGGAGGACCCTCAGGAATGGTACGAATGTGATTATGAACTTCTTGTTCAGGATTTTGGAAAGGTGCATATCTGTAACAAGAGATTTGTAGCTGTTTGTCTTCAGTTTAGGAAGCAGTAGATATCGAACTACCACTCTCTGCCGTGATATGGCAAACGGATATCTAAGATCTTAGCAATATATTATGCCCCAGCCTCTCTATGCCCATTTCTGGACTGCACCAAATAAGTTATCCATTCTGAAAGCACTCCATCCAGTGGGAATTGATTTACCTTAGACAGAAATCAGCCAATCTCTTTATAAAAAGGGATGATTTCAATTTCCCTACCAGAAAACTTGTAACTCAAACCCTTTGCAAAGACTCCAAGGTTTTTTAGCAATGTGCAGTTTAGGGTTGACATACTTGCCTTCCCCGCCCCCCGCTCCCCAACCCTCTTTGAAGTTGAGGGCACAGTGAATGCTCCTTGGTTTTCATATAATATTTCTGCAACTTTACATTTTTCTGGCTTCTTTCTTTGCACATGCAAGCCGTATACACAGCTTGGTAAAACGGCATGCTGCTTTTGCTAAATGCCCAGGGGCTTTCAGAATCAAAGTTAGAGCTTCAAAAGGGTAAGTGATGGGACCCTTAACACTCATGGCTGAGTTGTGTACAGGAACCCCTCTTACAAATATTTTCAAACGGTATCATGAAGGCAGCGAATTTCAAACCCTTGGCTGTTGTAATAAGGATATTGTAGGGATCTGAGAAAAGATGTAGAGACATTCTCTAGGTGCTAAGTGGTACCAAAGGCTTTAGCAATTAAACCAGCTTCTAGCACTTTGCAATTTTCTGAAGTCAGTTGTCGACGAGAAATTTTTCTATAGCTTTTTAATAGGTTTTACATATCTGTATTTTGTTTTGCTTCTCACCTAACTCATAGAAAGTTACTGTTTGGATTAAAGCAGTAGCACGCGCGGCTGTGCGGCTTTAGGAGGGCGCTGGCGAGCCAAACCAGCGGTGAAGAACGTGGCCACCTCTGAAACCTTAAATTCCCATCAGATGTTTTTGCTGAGCTGCACAATCGCAGGAAAGCCCGTGACATCCCCCAGGTACACCTGGGCACACAGATGCACCGCGTGCAGCTCTTCGGGGCTGGGCACCTGCAGAAGCTTGTTTTCTTTCTAAATTTTATTTTATCAGTGAAACAACACTCCCGAGAAAAAGTTTGGCATGAGGCACTCTCGTAAAGTCGGGTGACTAATGCTTGTCTCTCATCTCAGAGATACAAGTGGGTGTTTATCGCTGTTAATTTGCTTTTTTAGGCAAGAGAGTTTGAAACAGCTATAGGATTTCTTTCTGCCTGCTCTCTTTGATCTGTTGTTCACTGCAGAGGTGCCACCTGTGAAACCCAAGCTCTGGCCTGGCACCAGAGGAGGGCACAGTAATATCTGCTCGCCCACCAAAATGCATTGCCGGGCATAGTCAGCACACGGGGTGTAGGTACGTGTATCCGATGTTGGAGGTTACCAAACCTTCCGTGCCCTTCAGCCTGTCTTGGAAAAAAGAAGGATATGACTCCAGCATCTTAGGTCTCTTGAGTTTTCCCTTAAAGACCAACGTCAGTCTGCTAAGAAGCAAAATGTATGGCTGAGTACTGGCTTTTGGGGGAAACGTTGCCCAAGCTGGTGCACTTGCACCCCCCAGACCACCCTCTGGCCGCAGCATCGCGCCGCGCAGCCAGCCCCAGGGGGTGGCTGAGAACAGACCCCAGGTAGCATCCCTTCTTCTGGGAAACCTCAGGGCTCCTCGGAGCTAAGGCCTGTAAGGTGGATTGATTCTCTTGCTAATAATCAATGATGGGGGCTGGATGCAGGTGGCTTCTTCTCAGTGTTTGTGATGGGGTAGGGCTGAGGCAAAATGCGCTGTGTCGGTGTTTTCTGAATGGAAGTTTCCATATTTTATTGCTAAGTTTTAATTTCAACCTTTAAGGGGGGAAAAAGGTTATCATTATTCTATGTAAAATTACTTTTCCTTAATTTTTCTTTTAACCAAAATGCTCCAGGTCCATATGAATCTTTTTTTCCAAGGATGAATGAGCTACTTTGACCCAAAAGCAAATGCTTTTGACTTCCAGCACAACCCAAGAGATCAGAACTGTGATTTTAATGACACATGATTTGTTGCTTTGGGGCTGTTTATTTACAGGGATAAATGCATTTCCATGCAGACACTGGAGCCTTTGAGGGGCTGCTGCAGCCACAGCTCCCGTGAGTTTCTCCCAGCCAGGAGCTGCAGCTCTTGACATGGGTGCTGGGCCAGTGGAGCTGTCGTGTGGCCATCCCTGGTCCTCCCTCCTCACAGAGAAAGTCCAGAGGAGGGCTACAAAGATGATGAGGGGACTGGAGCATCTCCCCTATGAGGAAAGGCTGAGGGACTGGGCTTATTTGCCCTGAAGAAGAGAAGACTGAGAGGGGATCTCATAAATACCTACAAATATCTTAAGGGTGGATGTCATGAAGACTGAGCCAGACTCTTCTCAGTGGTGCTCAGCGACAGGACAAGGGGCAATGGGCACAAACTGAAGCATAAGAGGTTTCACTTGAACATGAGGAAGAACTTCTTCACTTTGAGGGTGCCAGAGCCCTGGAACAGGCTGCCCAGGGGGGCTGTGGAGTCTCCTTCTCTGGAGATATTCCAACCCTGCCTGGATGAAGTCCTGTGTAACATGCTCTGGGTGACCCTGCTTGAGCAGGGGGGTTGGACTGGATGATCTCCCGAGGTCCCTTCCAACCCTTGCCAATCTGATTCTGTGATCCCTCCCTCTCCTCCTCCCTCCATCCCACCTCCAGAGAGCGGGAAAGGCAGAGCTGACCCCTAGCAGGGATTTAATTTAACCTTTGAACATAAAGCAAGAAGAATAAACACTGATACCTGTTAAGAGAGAAGGTGTTACACTACTCGGTGCTACTGGCTTGAGATTAAAACGGGTATCAGAGCTTTATGGTATTGACTGGATGCGATCCTTTGATGAAGAGCGGGGAAAAAAGTGTCTGGGCAATCTCGTCATTTCACGTCTCATAAATAAAAACTGTGTGCGTATGCGTCTTTACTGGGGGACTGAAGCAGGGACTGGGCAGGAAGGCTGTTTATTAAAGGAAACTGTTCTGAAAAATATTCGCCAAGTGCAGTTACTGGAACGATTCTTGTTTTACTGAAAATTATGATGTGGTTTTCCTGGCAAATAACTTGATTTGACCACTTCTGTTTTTACTTAGGGAGCCAATGCCCTCGTCACATACACTATTATCAGCGGTGCGGATGATAGCTTCCACATTGACCCCGAGTCAGGAGACCTGATAGCCACGAAGCGCCTGGACCGGGAGCGCCGCTCCAAGTACTCCTTGCTGGTTCGTGCCGACGACGGCCTGCAGTCCTCAGACATGAGAATAAACATCACGGTTAGCGATGTTAATGACCATATCCCCAAATTCTCCAAGCCAGTCTATTCTTTCGACATCCCGGAAGATGCCACTCCAGGTAAATAGGAAATGGCCCTAGAATTGACGGAGTTTTTTCATTTTCTCAATCCAAAGGGACTTGAGGGGGAGGGGGTAGCAGACCTGTTGACTTGGCCAGGAGGCAGAAGATGCTGAAAGCATCTATCAGATGGGGGGGAGAGACAGAGGGAATCACATCATGCTGAAAGTCGGCTTGCTAGCAAATCTGTATCGCTAGCGAGGTGAAATTTCTTTTCAACGGGAAATAGAGGAATCGTTGCCACTTAAATGAATCCTAGATGCAGAATAGGAATTATGCCTGTATCCCAATGGAAGCCTCTGAGTGCGACTGCTTAAAAAATAGCCAACAGAAAAGTAGGAGGGAGGAACAACTTGCGGGACACAAACAGTATAACCTACCATGAAAAAGATGTAACGGTGATGCTAGTATTGATTTAGTGAGCTATCTTTAATCACTATGACTTACAGTGCTTAATTCATCAAATGTAGGATCGTAAATGGGTGACCATTGGGCAGCCAGCAATACGCTGTTTCCTTCATCATGTCCCCTACATGTGCTCGGTTACCAACCCTAACATCATATTTCCTTGATCTTATCTTCGTCTCCTCTTTTTGACAAGGTTTTTGTAGAAAATCAAACCTTTAGATAACTCTTTCTGGTTCTAAAACATGTTCGCTCACCTCTTGAGTCGTTTTCTTCTTTTAAAGTTTGTTTCCTATGCAAGAGTGTTTTGATATTTCAAAGTTAGGTCATAAGCTAGAAACTATTTAGACCAAAAAAAATAAATTTTCAAAAGCTGTGCTATGTTACATGTCTCCAGATGAGAAATTAATATTTCTGGCAATAAATAGTTCCTGGTATTTTATGCAGAATGCTAGTATAAAAGCAGTACCTGCTGGTATTAGTAACAGAAGCATCTTAGAAACTTGCTCTAAAACAGGAATAAACAAAGGAGACGTAGACATGAAACAAGACGGAAACAAGAAGACATGGTGGTGGCTTTCAAGCTTTTATTAGGGCTTTCGCTTACAAGCATGGGGGGGCTCAGCTTGGGCCAGCCAAGATTACCCCCGTGCCTCCAACTTTTGCACTCTGTCCCACGGTCGCAGTCCCAAACTCCAGTGGTATTCTGCATGAAAGGATTCCAGTGCAGTCAGCTGTGCCGTGGGAATCTGGTCTGGAAGCAATGGAGACGTCTGTGCAGTGCGGGGTGGTTCGCTTGCTGATCCCCAGCTTCTCTCTGGTCGCTCGGAGCCCTTGAGGCTCGCTCTGCTTTAGCAGGGATAACCCTGGAAATGGCGAGCCTAATTCCCACCACGTTAGGACAAGACTTCTCTCTTTAATCATTTACAGGGTGTACATTTGAGCCTCATACCCGGCTCAGTGGGGGCGGATGCCGAAGGAAGAACAGGCTGGTTTTAGACCTGAAGTGCTGCAGCTTCTCCTGTTCCGTGCTCCAGCAGCCCCGGCGCAGCTGGCGGGCTGGTCCGGAGGGGAAGCTCTGCGAGGTTTTCCCCTCCGGGGCTCCACTCTCTATTCCAGAGAGTAACCCCAAAGAGTAACCCCCATTCCCCTTGGAGTCTGGTGGCTGCAGTTGGGAATTGTCCCTTCCCGGGGCCTCAGCGAGGGTCTCTGCTCAGCCCTGTGCTGCAAACCCACGGGAGGGCTGATAATCCCATCCAGTTTGGGGACGCCCTCTTCGCCAATTAACGCGCGGTCAGAAAGGTCAAATCAAAGGTAATCAAATGGGCGTAAGAGGTGCCAGCGTATCCAGCTGGATCAGAGGAAGCTGTGGCACCACGCTTCGTGCTGAGGATAAGCGGTTTTCCTTGTCGCGTTGCTCGGAAGTGGTTAACTGCGGTGGGACGCGGGTCAGTCATCTGCTTCCACGGAAAAGAAACTCAGTGATTTACTTTCTTGGAAATGAGCTGATCTTGGTTATAATTAGTGTTCGGAATACTAAAAAGTGACGTTAATTTCCAAACCTTAGTAAGATAGGTCAGTCACGCGGAGGCAGCTATGCAGAAATGAAAACAATGGCACAAATTCACAAGGAGTTGAATTTCGGAAAACAGCGGAGAACGGACCCCTCTAAGGTTTCTGGTTTTCTAACCGCAGTTACCCTGCAAAGGCACTTTTTCAAAAAGTAGAGCCGGGATATTCGGTATGTACTGACATTTTGGTTTCTGCATTTAGAAAAGAAATATCTAGAAGGTTTCAGAACTCGTATTTGTCTGTGGGGAAGAGAGGGCCCTTTGAGTCATAGAAAGAAAATACCTAGCAGGAGAAAAGGCATTTTTGCCCCGGTTGATATCTAATCTGGACAAGTTCCCATTTAAAGATAAAACCAAATATTCCTGGCCATTTCTTGGGTTTGTTTTTTTTTTTTTTTAGTAGCCCTTTAAAATAAACATAGAATCATAGAATGTTTTGGGTTGGCAGGGACCCCTAGAGATCATACTGAATACTGTTCCTTTCACCGCTGAAAAACCCTTTCATAGTAACTAGTTATACAAGATGGAAGCTTGAATCTCTACTGGAGGATCTCTCTCAGTCTACAGAGCTGCTTGACGTTGGCAGGCAACTGATTCTGCTGTCCTGTCATGCTGTGCAGGTTCCTTAGTGGCAGCCATTCTGGCCACTGACGACGACTCTGGCGTCAACGGGGAAATCACCTACACCGTAAGTGAAGATGACGAAGAAGGTATCTTCTTCCTGAACCCCGTTACCGGAGTCTTCAACCTGACTCGCGCGCTGGACTACGAAGCACAGCAGTATTACATTCTTACCGTCCGCGCAGAAGACGGGGGAGGCCAATTTACTACCATCAGAGTGTACTTCAATATATTGGACATCAACGATAACCCGCCAGTGTTCAGCACGACCTCATACAGCACCTCTTTGATGGAGAACCTCTCTCCAGGATCCGCTATTCTCAACTTCAGCGTCACTGATGCAGATGATGGTAGGCATTTCCTCATATTCTGTACCTCTGATGACGGTAAATACCTATTTCACCCCAGCAACGTATTAGAAGCCCCAGTAGAAAGAGCAAATTAGGGCTATTTTAGGATGCCATCGTACGCTTAAATTCACTGCATGCTCTGTAAATAGAAGTTATTTTTCTCATATTTCACATTAGGTTTAAGCGGGTGGTTTCTTCCTTATTTTTCTGTGCGCTAAATTAAAAATACAGTCAAATATTGCTTTTAACTGCTGTTGTGGAAACAAATTACTGAGCTGTATTTTACATAGAGCATGTTGCAGTGGTTGAACACAGTGATTTCTCCCCTCGTGCTTATGTTGCCCATTTGAATTAGACCTAAGTGTTCTTTCAGATTGTTGTTTTTTTTTTTCCCTCAAAGTTTATCATATGTTCTAAATAAGGTTCTGGCAATACGAGATGTCACCTGCAATCATCTTAAACGTACCATAACTTTTAGGTGCGTCATGAAGAGAATACCAACCTACAGGGTATTAATAGAGGAGGTTAAAAAAAAAAAATGATTAAAAAAGATCATGGGAAAATTTCTCATTAAAATAAGCTTTAATCTTGGGATTATTTATGGCATCTAGAGGGTGTTAATGTGTTGGAATGTAAAAGATACAATCTTTATAGCTTGCTTAACCATTTTGCCATACAGTTTATGTCTAAGCAAGAATAATTATAGAATATGGCTATAAAATACGTAAAAATCATTCCATAGCATACTGCATTTTCTTAAGTGTCCACAGACATTAGTCAGTGTGACTTAATACAGAATTATTTTTGTGACATGTTAAGCAACCTCTTCTCCTCTCAACTTGACACCAGCTCAGCAAAGCCCATAGAAATGTCTTACGCTGAAACGTGCGCTTCAAGCGCCAAAGCACCTACGTGCTTCCAGGACTCCCAGTTTATGCACATAAAATGACTGAGCTGATCAAGTTTATTCAGTAAAACAGTTTTTTTTTTTTTTCCTCAGGAAATGCTGAGTTGTTGAACTCAAACATTTTTGTGGGAACATAAATTTTGTGCTGATGGATAGAACTTTCCATGGTAAAAATTGTGCAACTGGTTTTGAGATCAAACTGAGAAAGCGAGCGAGAAGAGATTCCGTAAGATAAGCCAACAAGTCAGAAATTATAACTTGGTGATATTGGCTGTTCTTGCATGGATCTCTCTTTCACCACTCTTGTTAAAATTTTTATTTTATGTAAACTAACTATGGAGGAGGAATTTGTGCTTGCATCATGCATATCCAAGGAAGGGATTGTACCTTCAGACCTGTAGCTAAATGGGTTTGTGTCTGATCTATCTCCTCTTTTATTCCTTATTTTCCTGTTAGGAGTACAATGCTTGGTTTCAAATCTTTTTGGAAGTTAATTTCACTTAGCCATTATGGGTCTGTTTTCCTTTTCTCTTGCACCTCATATATTCATTTCCATCCGCGCGCGGCGGACGTGAACTATATCGTAGCACTGACGTATCATTTTACATTCATCATGCACTCAATTATCAAGGAAGCAAATGAGTATGTGAGGAGCAATGCAATGAAAAGTCAGATATCTTGCCTTTTATATTCTTCTGGCATGCTTACTTTTCCAACAGGCTGGATTTAAAGTTATTAGGGCAGAAGTTTCATTCCAGGAGCGTGCCAGGTGGAGTTCCCCCATAGGACTGTAATTTCAGCAAATATTGTGATCTATTGGTGTTTCTCTTTCAAGCCCAAACTTGTTATCCAGTGTCATCTTATATTTAGAGTACAGAAATAGCTAATACTACACTCCTCTGCGTGCGGCTCACAGGTAATGCGCTCCATGCACGCAAATATAATTTCGTTGATTATTTACGTTATATGATCCCAGAGTTTGAAGGAGCTCTGAAAAGACATTGTTTTATAATGAGGTGTGCCTGTTGTTTTAGGAGAAACACTGATAAAAGACAAAAACCTGGTGATAGTGAAACTGCTCCCATTTTTATTTTCTTGCTCGACACACTCCTTGGGAAACAGTAGCTGTTTTTCTCGCCTCGGACAGTTCCATATCCAGATGCATAGTAAATATCAGCCACAGCTCTTGGTTATTTACAGAGCAATAAGGAACCCAGTTTCCTTAAACACATTTATTTTGAGATTCAGATTTTAATTTTTTCCACATCAAATGAACAGGAAAAAACACATGCTTGTCTACTTTTTAGAAAAGTATGGCAAGATATTCCTCCAGGCAAAAACCGGTGGGATTTCCCAGTTATACTCTACAGGTATTTACAGAAGGGGGGGGGACAAGTAGGATATTTTTTCTGTCTTATTAGTAAATAAATACAAATAGCAACAAGACCCTTTCAAAAGCGCATCATCACGAAATTGATGGCTCCATGTCTGAGCTCTCACTCAGAGTTTTATCAGATTAAATAAACCCAAAGCTCAGCAAAAAGGATGCCCCTGCATTCTCCCTAAGAAAAGCCCAGCTCCAAAGAAAAGCCCAGCTCCAAACGTGGGGAGAAGGGACGGATGAGGCGCACAACGCCAGTTTGGCAAGCTGTGTTTAAAAAAGAATAGTTCATGAAGTGGCAGTCCTGGCTCCACCGATATTGAGGCAACTCTCCTTCTGCTTCACAGTTTAATCTATACAAGCATTAGCAGCATCGAAACCTTATGAGAATACAAGACAAGGAATGAAAAAGTACATGGAGGTGAGATAAAGAAGAACAAGCAGTAAATTTTCTAGGACCAAACACCACCATAGAAAATGCTGAGGGGAAAAAAAAATTATTTTTTAAGTAATTTTCTTCTGCAAGGTTTAATTCCTACCTGTTTCCAAAGTCAATTGACAAAAATCTTGAATTGCCAGAAAGTATTTTACTGAAATCATAAGGCTTTCGCCCACATAATTAGTCATTTGAAAATACAGATGAACAAAAAATAGACTAGCATTAAACTTTCACAGTGCTTCACTTGATCAAAGCCATGTAGAAACACTAATATCTGGCATATAATTGTATTAATTTCTTTAATTGCATTACAATATTTTGTCTTTCATGTTTGGTTCTATTTATTTTATAATTAGAAGAGAGAGGGAAAATGCCAATTAGAGTAGCCACTGGGGGAAAGGCAAGCAAGAGTTCCCAAGTCTGAGCATAATCAACAGCAGAGATTAATAAATCTAATGCAGGAATAATTTTCTGATCAAAGCAATTCAGTTGGAGGGAAAAGAGCTTCTGAGTAAAAAGGACAAAACGCACAGCAAAGTAATCAGCTACTTCAGCAGACAGCTTGGTTTCGTTGCATGGAAAAAATGAGTTTGAGGGGTAAATTAGCAGCAAACGGTCTGTTAACCTACTAATCCAAAATCACAGTCTTCATGACCCAAACCAAGAAAACAAAATTTTCAAAATTAATTGAAATAGGAGTAAGATATATATATATACACACACACACATATATATATAAATGAGAGAAGACTATTTCAATTAGGTGTTCCCAAAAATGAGTTATTTCAAGTGAATTCTGGAGTTGAAGAGGTAGCATAAATTTATTCCCTGTGTGGCATGTTTAAGGTCATTTCACAGCCTTGTCAAGATTCAGAATGCATTTCCCTTACCAGAATTATAAATCTCTCCCTTGACCATAATTGCTGGTTATGTTTCGATCATAAGATGAGGGCTGTTCATCTGATATTTTGGAATACCATGCCGTATATGGGAAGCATACCTCTCCTCAGTATTCACTCTTGGCTTACTCCAGCTAGGCTTGGGGGTTTCTGGTTGTGGCTTTTTTTAATTGGGTGGAAGAATTCATGAACTAATCGCATTAATAATAAACTTGCTTAGTTGAACTGGGGAGAACGGAAGAAAACAGCTGTTCAGTGGAGGAGCAGAACTATTGAGTCTTGGTTTCAGAAGGAAAACCCTTCAAAACCTTTATCCCTAGGGTAGATGGGGAAAAATCACACACGTTGCCACCATGCAGCTCCCGCTGAATGAAATGCAGAGATGGGCTCTGCCGGCTGTTCCCTCTGCGGCTGCCCCAATTAACATCCTTCCCTCTCTCTCTCTCTTCAACTCTTGTCAGAAAATAATTATTTCAAAGGCTTCTGCTCCTCTGTGAAACTTGGCTGAAATTAGCTGATGGATTCAAAAATGGTGATGAGGAGGCTGAACAGGCAGCACAGTCGTACAGTCCTCACTTGCCTAGGAAATGAGGCCAGAAACACTTATATCTAGGTCAGTGGGATGAAGTCACGTTCTCTACCTTTCTTCTCCCCACCCCACCAGGCTCCAACTCGCAGCTGTCCTTCAGCATCGCCTCCGGGGACAGCGCGGGGCAGTTCGGCATCGACAACGGCGGGGTGCTGAGCATCAGGCAGCCTTTGGACCGGGAAAGCCAATCTTTCTACAGCCTCGTCGTGCAAGTCCATGACATGGCCCCTCTCCTGGCCTCCAGATACACCAGCACAGCCCAAGTTTCAATCATTCTGCTGGACGTGAACGACAGCCCTCCAAGCTTTATCTCCCCGAAGCTGACCTACGTGCCGGAAAACACGCCGATCGACACGGTTGTGTTCAAAGCACAGGCGACCGATCCCGACAGCGGTCCCAACAGCTACATCGAATACAGTCTGCTCCGGCCTCTGGGAAACAAATTCAGCATCGGCACTATTGACGGTGAAGTGAGACTTACTGGGGAGCTTGACAGAGAAGCTGTGTCCAACTACACCTTGACTGTGGTAGCCACAGACAAGGGCCAGCCATCCCTTTCTTCATCTACAGATGTGGTGGTTGTAGTCCTGGACATTAATGACAATAACCCGCTTTTTGCCCAGAAGCTTTATAAAGTAGAGGTGGGGGAAAACACTTTGACAGGGACGGATTTAATCCAGGTGCTTGCTACGGATGGAGATGAAGGTACAAATGGGCAGGTCCGCTATGCCATCGTGAGCGGAGATGCCAATAATGAGTTCCGTATCGACTCTGTGACAGGGGTGATAACAGTTGCCAAGCCTTTGGACAGAGAGAAAAAGCCCTCCTATACATTGACTGTTCAGTCGGCCGACCGCGGGAGCAGCCCGAGGACCGACACCACAACAGTCAATATTATTCTGAAGGATGTCAATGATTATATTCCCACATTTGAACTTTCTCCCTACTCTGTGAACGTCCCTGAGAATTTAGAGACGCTTCCGAAAGTTATTCTTCAGGTGAGTACATTCAGCAAATGAATATGTGTCTTCTACAGTTATTAGCATGCCTCAGTATATGGCATTAATGTATGGTGTCTTTCTTCCAAAATGAAAAAGCTGCCTGTTGGCTGTAATCTAACATGCAGTGGTTGGTGGCTTATCTTCCTTCTTGTTTGTTTGGGTGGGGTTTTTTGCTTGTTTTTTACCAAAAGTTTATATTGTGCTTTGGAGCCTTGTTTATGTTTTCCCTACCTATCTTCCCGCCTACTCTGGGGCTCTAAGAATTTGCTGTCTCATCTCAATCTCAACTTTCATGCAACAAATCTCTCAATCTGGTCATTGCCTACATGGGATGAGGCTGTGGTGCCAAACACTGAAAGAGCCCTAAATGAATTCAGCCAGCACGGCACACAGTGCTTGCTTGAACACGGAGCTCAGCCTATGCCAGATCATCTGTGGTTTTCACTGAGCCCCAACACTGGCTTTACTGTATTTATGCTTGAGAAAAATAAGTAATCAACTATTTAATATTTTCAAACTATGCTTTCAAGTCCATCACCGCTGTCTTAAGTCATTTTTACAATTACAGCTAATTTATACTAGCTCCTACTAGCATAATACTAGCTACTTAAAGCGTTGATTCAATCCATTAATTTGGATTACTGTCACAGAGAATATTTTTCCTCTATCCCAATAAAATTTTACAGTTCTTGATATTTCTTCCCACATGGTTGCATTACTTTTGTAGGTCGTAGCAAGGGATGATGACCAAGGCCTAAACAGCAAGCTCACTTACGTTCTGGTGGCTGGGAATGAAGAAGGAGCCTTTACTCTCTCGGCCAGCGGAGAGCTGCGCTTGGTGCAGAGCCTGGACCGGGAGGCAAAGGAGCAGTACGTGCTGCTGATCACGGCTGCCGATGCAGGTAAAGCAAATGGGAAGTCGCTTTTGTCACTTGAAAACATTGCATTCTGGATAGAAAAGAAATGTTGTCATGAGCGTCTGAAACTTCGGTGGATGGAGGTTGGTACCCAAGCTTCAGTTCCAATCTCTGTGGGGAAAGCTGGGTTTACCTGGTGTCGAAGGGAGTTTGGCTTTTGGAAATCAGGACTTTTTCCTTATGTCTAGTCCTGTGATATTAGTAGGACTGACTACAGATTTAGGTAGGCTGATTTTTGTCCTGCAGTAGCAAGTGGTCCTACCTAGGTCATAAGAGCCTCATGCATGGTAATAAAAAGACAATATAAATGGCAATAAAACCCAATATAATGTTGTCATCAGAAATGTGCAGACAGGTCAAATCAATGGCCAGAGAACAGCTATGGACTATTCAGTTAATCTTACCGAAATCTTACCCCTGAAAAGTAATGGCAATTTACATTTCAACATTTTAGTTTTCTGCTTTGCTCAGCATCCAATCATATGTTTGCTCCAGAATCCCAAATGTATTCACGTTCCCGCAGTTTAAAACAGGATGTGAATTGTTGTTATGAAGATTAATTACACTTTCACTTGAGGTGTCCGAACACAAAATTTTGGTTTCAGATTTTGGTATGAATATTAGTAATAGAGACACCCTGCATCATATTCTGGACCGACCTCCAGTCCCCCACGGTCTGATGGATTTAATTTACTGCAGAATTGGGTTTACTTTCTAATAATAAAAATAGAAGCAAACCCAACGTGTTGACAAGTGGATACAATCGTGTTTTCTGCCATATTGTGTGCAGTATCTTGTGTCAGTGACAACATCTATGGCTTATATTTTCCTATTGCAGCAGCGCTCAGGTATTTCACAGCCTGAGCACAGCTGAAGCTGCGAAATACAATTTTAGGACTTGACGTATCATTTGTCTTGTACTTTGGCTAGAGATACGGTATGCTTTGTGTTTTTTACACTGGCTTTCCGTTACTCTATAGCTGCAAGCTGCTCACTTGTGACTTGGACTTGCTTGGGCTTTGAACGTCCTTACGTTCCTTCAGAAGCTGAGGCTGGACATGTAAGGGAAAGCAGATCCTTGATGTCTGTTTACTCTCCCAGTCCAAGTTGGCAGGAGTCAGTTAGGACTGTACAGAACTTGTTAGCTCTACATACAAAAATACCCCAAGTCTGAACTGATAAGGGGTGTCATGCAGCCAACGATTATTGTCCTTGGAAAAAGGAGAGGAGCAAGAAGTCAGTTGTAGCCCATGCCTAGTGCTGTGTGTAAGCCAAAAGCTTGACAAGAGCACAGTCTTTTCCTAGACTATGGCTTCTAAAAAATATGACATCCAGGAATTTTACCCAACCATTCCAAATGAAAGTATTTATTTGTGTTGGGAGATGTCTGAGTTTCAGATAATCCAGGGGAGACCTTAATACATGAAGTGTTCGTGGGGCCTTTGCCATAAGTGGCTGACAAGAACAGCAGCATGTTTTATTCATTCCTGTGCTTAAACGTGTAGATATTATGCTGATTAAACACTGTTTGAAGCTGTTGGTTTTTTTTTAAATTTGCTATGGTCTTACAAAGCTAACTCACAAGTTATTCCCTCCTATCAAAGTGGTGGAGTCCCCATCCCTGGAGGTATTTAAAAGCTGGGCAGACGAGGTGCTTAGGGACAGGGTTTAGTGGTGGGATGGCAGGGTTAGGGGAATGGTTGGACTTGGTGATCTTAAAGGGCTTTTCCAACCTAAACGATTCTATGATTCTATCGGTGTTAAAAGGTACTAGCAAAAGTGTTCTGGAACAGATGTTCTGTAGTAATTTTAAGCTAAATTTAAGTGTTCTACTGTGGTTTAAGTTTACAATCTGGCTAACCCGCAGTTAGTGTGATTTGGTATAGTTTTCAACCAGCCTTGTGAATAACGTTAGATAATATCTTCTGACTAGACTGGAGACTTGCTCTAAATTCATGCCATCAAAGCATACATTTAAAACTCTTTAGTCATGATTTATCTAAACTGAAACATCACAGGAAAATGTCCAGCTTCTGTAGAAATCAACGCCAAAACTTTACTTGATTTCATGGCAGCAGGATGTGGACTGTAGTCATAACAGATACTTAAGTATGTAACATATTTAAAGTACTGTAAGAAATTCTGGGGGATCCCTGTTTTGTTTGAATTAGTCATACTGAGTTCAAGCAGTCTAGATGGTAAAGAACTCTCTGGAATATAATGTCTTGGAGACCTCTTAAAAAGCCATGTTTGTCACAATATTGTGCAGCAAGCAGGCTCTGTAACAGACAGTTACAGATTCTGGCGTTTCTGTCAAGCTGCATCTCAAATTTTATATTACTGAAAATGGCATTATCATATATAGAATGTACATGTACTTCTGCAGACATTTGGCAGCTGGGTTAGAAAAATATTACGTGGGAGGAAGCCTTCCTAAAAGAGTTACAGCTTATCGGAAGAAGAATGTTATTGCTTTAAAATATACAAAATGGTAAAAAAGCTTCCAGTTATGGGTACGTGATGGATAGCCAGGTGGTAACACACTGACCTTTGGTAGTCATAGAATCATCTAGGTTGGAAAAGACCTTTAAGATCATCAAGTCCAACCTTCATTAAATCAGGTAGTTCTGGCTGTACTAGCAGGAAGATGGCAATGACACAATCTTGAAATGGGTAAGAAAAGTGTTTTGAGTATTATGTTCGTCAGCAGCCACTAAAGGTTTATAGAAGAAGCTCTTACAGGCACGTCCAGCTCTTTGCCTAAGGTGACTATTTCTTTGGAGTATCTTTGTGTTGGTTTGATAACGCTTAGAAAGAAGGATTTTGCATAGAGACAATTCAACCAGGGACACACACAAACCAGTTAGTGTTCCCCTGTGGGAAAGCAGCCGCACACCTGTGGCTTTGATCGAGAAATCAAATCTAATTCAACTCCAAAGTTTACCCGTCCCAATTTGGAGCCCCTCTTGCAGTACAAGCTGTAAGACCAGAGTGCATGAATTATAAATATAATGACAGGCAAAATGATGGACTGTGGAATAACATGATAGTGTTTAGATTGCGGATGCTCCCCCAAAACGTCTGCTAACATAAACGCCAAGAAACCTACATGCAACTATTTGGATGTGGCTTTATGGGGTCTGTTTCTACCACATAAATCATTTGTTTTGCTTCGCTACTCCCTTCTTCATGGCAAAATGGTTGGGAAAAGAGACTTTATAAATTTTTTTTGACCTCATCTGGTAGGGACGCAGCACTGGGTAAACATTCAGTTCTGGCACCATGACAAGAACCGGTGCAGCTGCTTTTATTATCCCCCATCTTTAACTCTTTGAGCAATTTTCTGGACAAAATGTTAGCATTCCAACAGTCCTCCTCCTTTTAGTCCTTGGGTGCAGGGATGTTGAGCAGAACATCTGGAAACCTGCTAGCTGCCCAGGACTACTGTTTAAATAAACTGCAACCACCACCTCTTGGTTTGGTTGGTCAGAATGGCATATTGCCACAGTAAAACCAAAATCAAAATGTGATGTTTCTAATTAAAAGCTGTGTTCCTGTGGGGTGTGGTTTTTTTTTTTTTTTAATTATCTATTTACTGATTTAGATAAATAGTTCTGAAAGAAACGAATCAGTGGACTGATTATTATATTTAGTTAGCTGTTCTTTGTATACATCCCTGGCCTGTAGGAAAAACAACCATATGTTTTTTCTTTAGAAAATATTGGTCCCCAACTTATGCATTCTTTCCTTCAAGAATGCAGGAGGGCAACCAAGCAGAGAGGTTATATCCTCCTCAGAAATTCTCTTTTGAGAAAGGCGTTTGGTTCCCTTCAATCCTAATAGCAAATTAAATCTGACAATGTAGTTGTATTGGGGTTTAACAAATTTTAAGGTATTTCCCAATTTGGGGTGGCAAGTAAAGGACCACTGTATTTTCCAGTAATGGAAAGAAAGAGTCTCAAGGGTTAACATTGTGAGAGATTTATGTGACTGGGCTTAAAGACATTTGTACTCATCCTGTTTTCTTAGCATACGCTGTATTTCTACTTAACAGGCTGTCTGCAGTGTGAAAAGATGTTGCCTTAAAATTACGGCTTGTATTTTCAAAACAAATTCAGCTATTTTTACATCTTTTCTTATCTTACTTTTTAATCTTGGCGCTGTCAGAACAAACAAGCAACTCCCAAATTTCCCTTAGAAATGCCCTGTTTTCCATGCTTTCTGTGCTATGTCTGAATACACACATCGCTCCCGGCGCGGGTGAGCTAAATGAAGCTGCCGTACGCTTACCTTGGTGCTTAGCACTTTACAAAATGATTGCTCTCTTCCATGGTCTTGTTTTATGCCACAACTGTTTCAAAATGAATATTAGTTTCAGTCTCAGCTCCAGCTCCATTTATTTGCTTGCCCTTATGGAAGCCATCCCTCGTGTCAGTGCTGTCTACTTGAGTCTAGTTTTACTGGTTGACTGTTTTACTAGTTTTCTTATTTTTGCTGGTTTAATACTGCTACTAAAACTATCGGTTTAGCAGTTTTGCATTATTTTTTAATTTATTTCTAAAGTGGGAGAACTGAAATGGTGACACTCATCAGTGAGTTCATAGCGTTGATTTTGTCTTACCATCATCTAAAATCAGGAGAGAAAGAATTGAGAGTGGCTTTTTGGAGCTGTGGGAAGCTAATAGCAGGATCTTACCCTTTCTCAGAGCCTAGAAACTGTTAGCACTTTTAAATTTTTCCCTAGAAGACAAAAGCCCAAACAGCTATTTAGGAAGCGGGTTTATGGCAAAGTCAGTCCGAATGTCCCCGAGAGAGTAATTTGTCAAGGAAGCGAGCGTATCCACATCTATGTGATGTGACACATTTACTCCCCAGAGGAGATGAGGGCTTCAGCCCGTCCCTTCAGAGGACCGCCCCGTGAGATGTGCAGTCCAGCCCCAGAATACCATTTGAGGGATTTGGTCTTCTATTTGGAGTTAAACCTTCGTTATTAGATCACTTTTCTCAAAATAGTTCAGCGAGAGCTTCTGGGCTAAATCCAAGCGTATATGTTCCCTGGGGCGGGGGGCGGGAGAGTTGTATATTCAGGGTGGCACGGGGCTCAGGCTGGCCAGCGCAAGCTGAAATATCTGTGAAAACAATCAAAGTTAGTTTTTCACTCAGGTTAAAATCATGGACAGAACTTCAGCGGTGAAATCAACTCAAACTGATGGTGGATTTTATTTGGACAAGGCAACCGGAGTTAGAAAGACCTGTTCAAGATGTTTATTCTCTATAGTTTGGACATGGGGACTTTTGGAAAAGTCCTCAGCTGAAGTGCACGCCTCTCCATTCAAACACTTCTCACGTGTGTCGTTCCCTTTCTGCTCTCTGTTGGGATTATGGAGAATCCAGCAAGGAATTGATGGGCTTATTTATGATGGGATAAACTTCTTCTAGCCAAGGTTTGGTGGGTGAGCTGTTCTCCATTTCACCGCATTCAAGAAAAGAAAAAGAAGGGAAATTATTTTAAATTATGTAAAAGCTTCTAATTTTCTGGCATTAATGTATATATAAAATCAACCAATTACTAAACTATAGCCTTTGGAGGTATTATTCTTCAGAAACGGGTCTTCAGAGATTTTGCACTGACAGAGGCAGAAGCAAGAAGGTTCAGAAATCAGGGTGTTGGAAGAGAGCCAGCTACGGCAGAACCGACGTGGGAGGGGGGCATCAAGCACAGTGTGTGCATGTTTGGGCTTTGCAATATAAAAACCTGCAGACTCTCTGCACAAAAACATAGTAACGTTATTCAGGTCCAAGTGGTGTTGAGGAGAACTCCGTAGGTTCTACCTCAGTACGGATGCAAGTCCTGTATTTGTTTTGTTGGCTGGTTTTTTTAATAGACAAGCAGAATCCTAATGAGGGTAATATACTTCTAGAGTCTAGGAAAGCCAAAAATTTTGGTCTTTCTACAGGCATTCTTGGAATGTTGAAAATACCAAGTTTTATTAGGTAACTAAATCTTTTGCCTCTTTGCATCCCTCATAAGTAAAAGCAGTCCAGACTATTGATAGAACCATCATTATTTATTAAGAATTTTTGGTTTGCCATAAATGTTGGTGAAAATTGCTGTCTCTTTCAAGGAACATAATTTTATGCCACCTAAAAAGACTGAGCGTAGGTGATGATCTTTCTTATTCTATCAAGTTACCTCATCACTAACGAGGTAAACAGGAATTTCCAGTAATTCAGTGTTGTTTCTCATCATGCAGAGTTTCTTACAAGAACTTTGTAAAAATAATGAAGGAAAAAAATAAAGACCTTCAAATACCAGCTTTGCCAGGGACGCATATGCCGTGAACTGCCAAAGCTGATTTCTGCTCCTTCTTAAAGGGTTAATCTAATAAAAAGCAATTAGCATCATCTTTAACGCAGGATTACAGTTTTATCTGATTAACATTTGAAATACTTTCAGTTGTAAACAATAAAAGTATTGATCTGAGATCAACTGTCCTATGTACTGTACTGTAGGGAGGACACAGTCCAAAGAAGTTCTTACCACTCTTTTTCAAGTAGCTTATCTGCTTGGTAGGGATATTTTTTTTCTCCTTTATTTCCATCCTCCATCCACGTTGGAATGGAAATTTCCACCGCGCAGTTGGGGAAAAGTCCTTTCTTGCTTTGGTTGAAATACCGTTCTCAAGACATGTGATTATATCTTGTGTTGACTTCTTGAATGTCTCCCCCCATGTTCACAGAGGACCTGTGGGCACTTACCGTAACATGCAGCAAATGCGAATGGGATGCAGTTGCTTTAGGAGCCTGCTCAAATTAGTGTGAAGTTCATTAAATGAGGCAGTTATTGTCCTGATCCTCAGCCTCGTCCCACATGCATGGTCTTAAGGTCTACTTCTCCTCTCAGCCCTACCACTGCTGCGGTACAGCTTTATCCAAGGTATATTGGGCAGTCAGGTCAGTGCTGTTGCCAGTAAACAATTTAATGTGAACATACAGAGAGGGAGTGATGAAAAAGTGAGAACTGAGCATAATAAATATGCCAGAGTAAGTCAGTTTTCATTGAATTTTGCCATGGTACAGAAAGACATTGTGCAGCACTGATCCAAATGAATGAAAATGTGACTGTCGCATCTTTAAGCTGTCTTCACCGTTGTCCTGGCTTTTGGGTTTTTGCTTCTTTTTTTTTTGTTTTACTGTTATTTCTTAAGTTCTTGGTGCTAGTTTGAGCGGGGAAAAGAATAGGGTATATCTCTTTGAAAACAAGTTTCAGGTAGCCTCAGGTTATTTAAACTGGAAAAGAAGCTAGAATATAATGCTTAATATGTAGGATTTAGTAGACGACTGAAAAATTCAAGGAAGAAAGAATTGTCTGTTTGTCTCTTATCTCTTCATTCATCCATCTTGCTATGGTTAGTTTGGAAGTTTTAAATGAAAATTAATTTCAAATTATTGTCCTTCTGCTGGCATCACTTCACTATGAAATTCTACTTCAAATGCGCTAATCAGTTTGCTGAACGTAATCTGTTTTGCAGAAGAATAAGATCGCTAGAGCAGTCATTACGCTATGCAATTTCTCAGCCTTGGAGAAATACTAAGATTTTTCCAGTCTTGGCGATCTTAAACCATTTTTTAAATTAAACGTTACACCTTATAAATTGAAAGTCTGCTAGCTCATTCTTCAAATACAAAGCTACAATTTCAGGAAGCCTTAATTGCAAGGATAAAACAAGTAAAACGCGCATATGGCCTGAACGCTTATCCTGCTGGTTAATCTTCGCTATTTATACAGGGTGTTTTTAAAGCATAATTCAAAATCATGCATTGCAGGAATTTCGCTGTGGGATATTCGGGAGTCACAAGCAGTCAGAAACTGCCTTAGTCAGCACTCCCTGCAGGAACCAGCGTCTCTATTTATTCTGTTTACAGCAATAACTTATAACAAGGAGAAGTAATTTGGTGGGTTTAAGAAAATACTTTTCTTTTTTTTTTTTTTACGTCTCTGCCTTTCTTTTAAGTTACAGTTCCACTTTCTTTAAATCTTACTTAGGTCACCAGAGGCCTTGGCGGTTCGCACGGTTGCGCCTCCCCTCCCAGAACTGCCCGCAGTGTGGGCATGGGGAGTTGCCCCTTCACGACCAGTCATTTGCCAGGTTTTGCTATGGGCGTTGTGTTCAGCTGTGAAAACTTTTCCTTAAAGTTTCATTTTCCAAAACGTAGTTGGAAGAAGGCAACTTGTTTCTTTGGAAATAAATGCCATTCTGGCTAAGAAAGCTGTGATACCTACGTGTCTTCTCCAAGCACCCTCTGCGGTGACCCGTGCCTTGGACATTAATAGATGACAAGGGTATGTCAAGGGGTTTATGGCACGTGGGATTAATGCTTGTGTCTTTTCGTGGAAGGAGAACAAAACCAGACAGCCACAAGTCCCTCACGGGCATCTGCTTGAGGCAGCAGCCCTGTCTCCAGGGGTTCTGCTGCGGGCGGCGGAGCAGCGCTTTCAGCCCTTCCTTCGTACATTTTGAAATTTGCTACACGAAAGCAGCAACGGGGCAAAGTGCTGAACTGGGGGAATGTATTATCTACCAGTTTTCAGGGATATAAGGGCTAAGTTCATCATCAGATATAGCTGTAGAATGAGATTGTTACATGGAACAGCTTGAAGTTGTGCTAAATATATATACTATACATTTGCTGTATTCCATGTGTTTTGTTCTCGGTCTGTGTTCCAGTAGATATTTTTTTTTTTTTTTTTTTTTTCCCTCTCTGGGGAAACACCTGCAGGTAACTTGTTCTGATGAGCAGGTCAGAGGAAGAGAACTATTGCAATGTCACGTTGCCCTTGTTGGGAAACTGCAAAGCTTAGTGAGTTCATAGGGCGCGGTCAATCAGGAATTTTGATAGGAAACTATCCAAATTTAAAAATGATGCAGACAAAACCAGGTGAGAGATCCCATCTTGCGTCGCCATGTGGGACAAGGATTTCTTTTGCTCAGTCAACACCCGTGTGAGTATGTGTGTTGGTGCCCGTGTGTCAGCCTAAGCGTGGCGGGACATATCATTGCTTGAACAAGGTGGGACTCTTGGCTAGTGATTTTTTTTTTCTTTTTTCTTTTTTTTTTTTTTATACTTTTAATGGCTTATGTTCCCAAATTTAGGTCTTGTCTACTCACAGCTTCTTTAGGCTGGTAGATGGGGAGGATATTGAAGTTTCCAATATCTGATGCAGTACAGAAAAGTCTTTTGGTTTTTTTTCTTGTCAGATAGTCCTCACACAAGTGCGGATCTATCTCCGCAGTTCCCTTGTTTTTTTTTCCAAGTACAAGTTCTGTTAAACCAGCTTTGGGAACAACTACTGCTTTGTACCTAACTATGAGAAAAACTCAGATATGACATACTCAGAAATTTGGAAAATCTGGGTTCCTGCATGGTCTTATTCACTGTTCACCCGCTGAACTGAATGAGAGTCGGGCTAGCTTCTAAGCTTTTTGTTATGGTTGTTTATCAACTGCTTATTTCAGCTTTTGTCTCAAAATATACCAGGTTCACCAGTTTTTTAAGACTTGGTGTGGAAGCCTGTAGTGAAAAATTGAGTAAGAGGAAAATAAAACACAGTCAGCGTATCCAGCCAGGACAAATATTTGTGGTGCAGTCTTGTAAAAAGCTCTACTTATTTTTCTCATTTTGCCTAAGCACTTTCTTTTGTGTTCCTGGTAAATAAGTTAATTTAAGGTCATCCACGTTTCAAATTGAGCTTTGTGTGCACTAGAAATCCGAAGCGCAATACAAGCTAGTTGCATTGAACTTACTGTAGTTCCATAGTTATTTTAAAACTCCCCAGTCGTGTGAGGCTGAGCACACCCTCTCTGCATTTAAATGCATTTAGGAAGATTTGCCCGCTTTCTTGTGAGAAAGGCCTTGTTTACCTGAGTTTTGAAAAGGTTAATGCTCTGCAATAACACATACAGCTTCCAGTCCTGGGACTCATTCACGGCGTGTTTGACTGGAGAAGTGAAATCCGCTTTGTTGCAAAGCAACACATTTCGATGAAGCAAAAATTCCATTTCTGTTAACTCGCTTTCCAATTTTCAGGATAATGATGTGTTTAATTTACCACAAAACATGGTAAACTGCCTGCAGTATGAGTTTTGATTAGTCATGTAGATTCATTTTATTTAAGTCTAATCCCTTTTTTCATTTTAGTGAAATGTATCTGTAGGTTTTTTTGCTTAAGTTTCTTGTTAGTTTTCTAGCACTTAATTCTGATATTTTAATGCTGGCAAAAATGTTGAGTTCCTGGTTTCTGAAAGGAATGATCGTTTTACTATCTGCTGTGCTAACCATGGCACAGACAGGACCCAGAAGCCATTAAAGCTTCAAACAGTATGCGGGGAACGTGCTGAACACGTTCTCCTATTTCTAATTTTTACTGTGAGCCATGCAGTACCACGCAGCCGAGATGATTTCCAACAGCATCATCTTTTCCTGAGTTTTCTTGAAGAAAGTAAATGGCTTCGCAAGTTCCCTTCAACTGTTTTCTCTTACTGCCCCAGTCCCCTAAGTACTCTGATCGTTCCCCACTCGTGCTGATGCCCAGCTATGGTATGGAGAGCTGAACGTATGCTGGAGCAGACGGTGCCATGTGTTTGGGGATTACAGGGAGCCGAGACAACTTACCCTCCCCATTCCCCAGGACAAGGGTGGCAACCCCTTCTTCTAAGGGGGGCATGAGTAGGCCAAGGCAAAAGTGGAAGCAGTCTTTAGCTGCATCCCTTTTGGGTGACTTCATGGCTCCTAAGCATTAGCAGAAATTAGGAGAGTGAGTGACTTATGATGAGTTCACCCACAAATGCATATTGTCTTCTCTTTGCTGGTTATCCTGCATTTGGGAAGTAGAAATCATCAGGTTAAATGACATTTCTCCCCACTGTCACCTTCTTGCATTTAGTTTACTTTCTTTTACTTCCATTGGTGCACGTAGCCAATATTTTTCATCCCCCTTCTCCTGGGCAGCATAACCAAAGGTTGAGAGGGCTCATTATAACTTCTAAGCTGACACATTTCCAATATCATCATATTTTTGTGGCAGTCAGCTGCAAACAAGCATTGGTGAATGGGGCAGAAGACCAGCTTGCAGGCCTTTGCCAGTCCCACCTTGCTGGGAGAAGAGAGGTCCTGCCCACCCTATGGTCCCCCATGGCTGTTTCTTCACATCACCTCCTCAAACGTCCCTTGAGGAGAGGGCAGCCACAGCCCAGCGCTGGCCAAGCTCAAGGTGGCCCCTTGTAACCCCCCCCCTGTAACTCGTCCTCCACCGCGGGCCTCCTAGAAGCAGGCTCCCAAGGTCTGCTCCTTCTCTTCGTCCCCAGACACATGTTTACTTGCAGATGTAAGCAGAAAGCTTAAATTTTTGGAAGAACATCCGTGGGAAGCAATTTTCTTCCTGAACTCAGCATTACCATTTTGACACTATCCCAGGTTAATCTTTATTTCAGCAGGGATGTGTGGACGTTTGCGGGACTGTCTGTTTAATATATATGTACAGCTGTCACTTAGAAAATAAACTGTTCGGTTCATGGAAACAGACCACAGCGCACAGAGATGGGAAATTCAAAATAATAATAATTATTATTAATGTCATCATCTTTTAAATTTTGAAGATTTGGTATTCACTGAACAGTCAATCCAATCTCTCCCGTTTAGTTCGCATCATTAACTTTATGTTCTCCAGTTATTAATCGTTTGATGGTTCTTTAATACCTCTAGAAAACCTTTTTTTCAGCATGGATATCCTAGAGCCTCTGTGGTACATGGTATTTGGGGATTTGGAAAAAACCTAATAGTATTATAGCACTAGAGGAATGCTCTAAATAAGAGGTGTCTGGCGAAGAAAGAGTTGCTGCTTCTGCTGAAAAATAGTTCAGACTGTTACAAAAAATGGGTAGAAATGTTAGTGGAAGTTCACTAAGGGAAAAGTATACGGTTCTTTGTGGCACTAACCCTCAGGGCTGTTTGGAGGAGGACTCAGAGGCTTGTGTGGCTGTGTACAGCCATTTTATATGTGATGGAACATGTCTGGTTTATTAAAAACAGTTTGGGGGCATCTTGAGTGTTTGGCTAATCTTGCAGAATTTACACAAAATTTACTGCACTGATTTATGCAAAATATTAAGTGCGGTTTGAAGAGCAAAGGGATGATGCTCTAGCATAATAAGAATAACTGACTTGGGGAAGATTTGCTATCGAAGCAAAACTAAGAAATCTGGGAACTCAGCCTGACCATGGAAACTACTTCTTTCACCACAAATATGACATGTACATTTTATGAAACCTACTTATTACCAGGGGCCAAACTCTGTGGTCCTTATGCAAGCACAACTTTCACTGCAAGTTCACTGAGGACGGTAGAGTTTGGCCCCAAGCTATTTCTTTTCCATAGAAAATTACTTCATTTGTAATTTCCTCTTCTTATATTTCTCAGTAACTGCAGAAATGTGAGCTAGTCATTTAATTTCAAGTGAAAAAAAAGCTTTGAGGACCCTCTGTGAAATTGCAACTTTATCTTTCAGTGTAATAGAATAAAGGAGTAAATTTGTGGACGTGATGTTTTACTTAGAGGGGAAAAAAACATATTTGGATAACTACACAGACAGGAAACCAACGTAGATGCGTGAGTTTTTCCATCTAAGGAAAATGAGAAAGATTTAGGGGTTTGAGCTGAAGAGCAGTGACTTGGGATGTTACAAACAGCCGAATTAATATTGAGCTTCTGGGATGTTTCTGCGAGCACAGCGCAGCCACAAGCTAGCGCTGAACGAGGTCTGGGTTACTTATGTTACCCTGGCTAATTTTATTAGTATGGTGCCCAACCTTGGCTGGTACAGTCATTTCTCTGAGGCTAATATAAATATATCCGTACCGCGCCATACCGTGCCTCGTAGGTGCATCCAGTGGGGAAGCGGAATCGGGGAATAACAGCACAGAGGATGCAGGGGGCTGGGGCGAGGGCTGGGGTTTGACCCTTGGAGTGTTTGTTTGGTACCCTGCAAATTCAGATTCCTCAGGGAGGAAAGGGGGCCGGGGCTGATTGGAGTCAAAAGGCTGAGCCAAAAGCTGCTGCTATCAGTGTAACCCTGAGCAGGAGAGCATCCATAGCCCGTAAGCAGCCGTTACATCTGGCATCCCCTTTGACCATTTCCCTTACGTGACCAAAGATTTAGCAGCCACGCAGGAGAAAGAACAAACCCATTGTAGCGTTTCACGGTTAGCCTGTGCCCGCGTGGTGCTTTGCCAGCAGACACGAACGTGTTCTTTCCACCCATCCTCCTCCCTCCGCCAGTCCTGTGAGTGCAGCTAGCGTGGCGCTGAGCCCGAGCACGGTGCTCCCAGCCAGGGCTGGGCCAGCCTGTAGAGCCACGCTGGAGCTGGTCCCATCACCCCAACGCTGGGCCAGCCTGCAGAGCCA